>JAYRBW010094959.1:0-20617 GCA_036023295.1 Invenusta paracnida | reverse complement strand
ATACTGTTTAAGGAGGCACATGCCCTCACAGCCCAGACGCGTGTCATGAAGACATCTATTGAAGATCTCACCAAGAGAATAAAGCAAAAAGAACTTGATCTACAATCCCAATAGTGTGCTAATAATAATTGTGTAATAACTATGTACATACATATATAGTCGAACCAGTATAAAATTACATAATAATATAAACTATGTATCTTCAGAATATTGGTTTCTTTATGTTATTCGTTTACGTACTTATTGTACTATATAGATAAGGTTTTTTATATAGTATTTTTAGTAACATATTTTTTCTTTGAAGTTGTATTTCAAGTTTTTCGATAATTATATATACTGTCTACTGTTTAAAATCCACTAAGTTTTTTCTTATATTTTACTGTAAAAAACGGGAAAAAGTCGGGAATTTGATTTGCGATTCAAGGTGGGAACCCTGTTATTCTTTCTTGAAAATGAACATTAAGCTGTGTATGTAATAAATTGACACACGCTATGTCATTCCATTCAGCAATTCTGCTGGGTTTACGCGAGGCTATACGGTATTGATTTCTTTTCCTACGACTATTTTCAGCGCAATTAACGCCTCCGCAAATCACACGGAAAACTAAATGAGTACATGTTTTTTCTGTGTATTATAACCATACATATCTAACTTGACTTATCAAAAAGGCTCAACAATATTAACAATTAATATTTTTACCAGTGAAGTATAGAACTTTCAAAGTGCTTTACAAATCTCAAATAATTATGTTAACATAATATGCAGATTTCATAAATGGAAATACGCGGTTCTAAAACTATGTCAGAAATGAAAATGATTATTATGATCAGCATATTTTAATAACTTATGTATGCGTCCGAAATTTAATTATATTGCTGAAATTGCTAATCTTAATCTACTAAATATTTCATTTATATTCTTGATAAATATTGTTTTTAAAAATTGTTCCTCCTAATTTTTATTAGAAAAGATCTATTCACATTTTCTTTTTATTTCTAGATGTTGAATTTTATTATAATATTTGATGTGTTTATATAATGTGTAAATAATATTTCTACTTATTTTTACATCATGGTCATTCGTTTTACATAATATTTTTTGTACAATTTCTGAGAATTTACAATTTTACTAATTTTAACTCGTTATAGTTCCCCTTAAAAAACTACATCAATTATTAAAACGTTTCGTATTTTTCAAATTGTATTTTTATGTAATATATTACTCTAAAATTTATGTATAAAGTATTGAATTCAATTTAGGAACAAATCGAAATACTTACATTTCATAGGTATTTTGCATGTGTTTTAGGGATCTTTAACTCTGTTTTTTATAAATAAGTAGTTTTTACCTTATCGACAAATGCTTGGTGAATGCTTTATATGTATATGGGACTGAAGAATAATTTGACATTTTTTAACGAAATAATTTCTTTTATTATGCAAGTATTGTTAATTTTTTGCTATGTATAATTTATCTTCTTTTTAATCTCTCCAAATAATTGTTATCAGTGTTACATACTTTTATACTATAGACTCGTCTTATTAACTTAATTGGTTGCTTATGTAAAATGTTTTATTAATATTTCATTGGGTTTATTATACTCGCCAATGTGATACTGTAATTTAAGTTATGACTTCAATTAATCTGTATAAATTTATGATAATATATATTTTTAGGCAACAATTTTATTTGAAGATGGTAAATGGTTTTTATTTCTAATTACGTAAATTATAGCGGAATTCTAACAAATAATTACGTTGGTTAATGTTTTTGGGTTATTGTTGTACGCTGTTATTCTGTTATTCTGTCAATAATTTGTGACTACGGAATAAATATAATTATTCAATTACCCTACATGACTTACTTAACCTTTATTTAATGAACTTTCATGTCAAGATTAACTATACGAACTATTAACGAATGTTAGTTTTTCTCTAAATTAATATCTATGTATTGTATATAATTGTAACCTCATTTCAATTACCGGAGTAGAGTCAGGAAAAGCTAACGCGAGCACGCGAAGGAGGATGTTGAGTCAAGTCAGCTGATTTCTCCAAGTGATAAGCTAACGTTTTGTTGCTATATTTAGCACGCTCTATTCCCGTCTTTAAGTGCAGCTTCCACATATATTTTACCGCGTGTATAGCACAAGCATACGCATATATATATCTAGCTAGAAGTTAAAAGCTAGAATTCGTGACATTTTCAATGAAGACTCCAAAACCAGTGGATCGTGCGCGAACCGGCATCTGACATGTGATGGCTAAATGATTTGAGTCATTCGCTTTTGAGTTGAAACTTTTCTGCCATCTCTCCTAACCTATTTCGATGGCAGCGCGTGACTTTGTTATTACAGGGATATTGCACTTTAATTGAATGAATTAATTATACTTATTTTATTAAATTTATGATTTTGATTTAAAATACTTTTGGTAATTTAAAAGTTATCTGTATATACATATTATTGATAAAAATAATAAAAGAGATCCATGTTAAGTGAGTATATAATTAATATGTATAACTATATTATATATAATTAATTAAGGATACGCAATTTTTTGTATATAAAAATATATTTAGTATGTAAAAGTAAAAGAAAATAGATAAGAATTATGCCTAATAGATATACACTATACACATACCTAATACAAAAATGAATTGATTGTTTCATACAGCACTATAAAGAAAATTCCTAATCGTAGTGTAATAAGACGTCCAATTTTGATCACTTTAGGTTGGCAATATATATAACATATTGAATATATTTATCGTCGGGGTGTAACCTAACCTATAAATTATAATATTCAACAGAAAAATCCAATGGGTATAATATTATATGTGTTAGTGGATGTCTAAAATACTCTTATAACTTATAAAAATATACCTACACTGCATTAAAATTTACTTTTTATATATTAGAAACCTAAAACTATTTTAAGTAATAGGGCTAACTTGTGTGCAAGTTTCAACTGAATATCAAATTTGGTAACACTGGTAATTATTTGCGGATATACCACCGTTTATGGTCACCTTAATACTTCACCTACATATATACATCACACTGACTATGTAAGAGTGTATTTGATTGCAATATAAACAAACTAAGTTCGCGTGGGAAATAATATAGTATATATGCAGCACAGCATACTATAGTACGTCGCACTCCAATATAATGACCAATATTACCCACTTTTAATGTATGTACATGAAATGTTAATTATTGATAATTCTAATTTTTATCACACGACAAGCTGAAAAAATACAGATTAATTTTATACTTTATTCTTAAACGTAGGTAAATACTATTTGTACATTGAATTGGTTGTTTTTATGAAGAGAGGTTAACTATGTAGGTGAAATAGTATTCATAAAATTGTGAGGAAAAAGTCAGTTACGAATACAATAGATAGACATCCATAATATAGTCGGTGACTTTCCGTACTGAGTTAGCATCGACGTAACCAAACCGAATATGATCAAATTGAGATACAAACAGCTTGCTAACAGATCATACTGTACGTTGCATATAGCAGGCAAATACGTAGAGATCAGTTTTAACCACACTTTTTCTCTCTCTCTCTCTTCACCAGACGGCAAATACCTTCCTAACCGATATCTTCGTTAATGCATATCTACAATCGCACACTATGGATCTAAACGCAGATTTGTTTATACCCACAAAAAGCGGTTAAGCTATATTTTGCCGACTTAGTCATCATACTGCCACTTTACAGTTGTGATTCATATTATACAAGCGCACAACATAGCCCCGCTATGCACTATCACTGCCTAATTCGTATACAATTCGGTCGCTGTATTGGCTTCATTTATAAAGGTGATGAATACGTTAATTCATTGTAATATTCACATCTCGGTTAACTTTAATTGATAACAAGAGAAATTTGTTAGGTAAATGATATACATATGTATTCTTTTATTATCTTTAAATTATACTAATAAATCCTGGGTAATATTTTTCTGTAAGTACATATATACCGCTATATATCAGGGTCCCAAAAATTACCGTTAGTAAGTTAAAAACATTTAAAATAAAATCTACATTAAGAAACAAAATATTTAGTAATTATCCCATGCAATTTCCTATTTTGTGATCTCAAACGGTGTTTTTAATAGCAAAAAGAAAACTATTGTAGAGTATGAATTTCAAAGGATATTACATTTTTTAATAATTAAAAAAAAAAAATTCCAATTGCAATATTTTTACAACTATCTAACAATAAACACTGCTTTTATTAATTTATTATACAATACCAAACTCATAAAATAAATATAAATTCAATTGAGAGATTATTTGTATATATTTGATGATAAATTCAGTAATTTTAGTCATGCTAGCAACACATGAAAAACATCAATTGAGGATAGAAATATTATTTCAGCTGTTTTTCATGTGTTGCTAGCACGACTAAAATTACTGAATTTATCATCAAATATGTATATACAAATAATCTCTCAATCGGGAACTTCATATTACAATTCTTAATCTTAAATGATATCAATATTGCCAGACATTCGATTAAGAAGAAATTAGCTATTTTAAAAATTCCCAAATGAAATATAACAAATAATAGACCGGGTGATGTATATGAGATGATTTATTTTACTGTAAAAGCCTAATTTAATAAATAATAACAGTATATATATATATAATACATAAAGTATACAAAATGGCTGGATGTGAAGACATCCAAAAACAGTCGGTCGAGCCCAAATACGTTAAAGAGTAGAATGCATGTAGCAAAACACGTCGTACTGATTGATATACCAGCTGCAAATTACATTCGCGCTGGCAATAAAGATGATCACTATCAGTAGGATTGCTATTATGTGATTGATGTTGAAATTAAAACGATCGACATTGAACAAAGACTAAGTTGCTACTATACTAGATAATAGTAGTAGTAACGTGAAGATTGTATCGTGAATTGAAACATATTTGATATAATAGTAATATATATATATACAAAACAAGTCAATGTATAATAAGAGTATAGTAAATCGAATAATAAACACGCGAAACAAAGAAGAAGCCAAAACACAATTTTCACAGAAGTTTATATGCCTAAAAAATGCACAATGGTTGATAGGGTGGTTGTGGTTCTGTAGGAAATAAATGGCTCAATGTACCACAAAATGTAAATGCGAGAAGTTTTTTAATTTAAGTATTATTACAATAGTATACAGGAAGAAAGATTTCGGTGTGAAATTTGAAAAGTGCAACAAATGGGGAGGGCCTTGACAAGAGGCAGATGTTTCTCTTTGACTCATTTGGGATATACTGCGTTTTTCCGCCGGTAATCGTCTCAAGTATATAAGAAAAGAATTGGAACATCATTATGAAAAAGTGCAGTACAATCTACATATACCAGTGAACATCTATCCAACAATACAATACCAACATTATATTGAAAGCTATTAGAGCAATAGCTATAGATAACGAGCGCATGTTTAGAAGAACTAGCTATACATACGTGTAAGTACGTGTATGTAAAAAAATAAACCGCATATTTGTTTCATCTTTTGTAGTAGGAAATGGTAAACTGAAGAAAGATTGAACAACCTCAGAACGAATCAGAAAGGGAGAATATAGAATTGTACATTACAGATAATTATGACCAATGTAACTTGCAATAAAAACTGAAAATCTAAGTAGTTATTAATATGACAAACACACCGACACAAGAAAAATACGAATTTGCGATATCACGATAAAATGTGTCTACATATAAGTCAAGTTTCGCTGAGACCACAAAATAAACGAGCTAGATTAAATTGGGCAGTTAAAATAAACAAAATGGATATGGGAAGTTAATATGAAAATAACATTGTCACCAGGCGATCATTGTAGTTATAAGAATAGATACCATAGTTAACAATTGCGGACTACAATAAAAATGTATAAAGATGGGTTTTTCCTCTAGAAATTAAAACTGATGGTTTAAACAAATGTACGTGCAATATAATCAAGCTATACTGTTTATATGTAATATCACATAATCACTTTCGTGACATGCATATTACCGGCATAAACAAAAAAATATGCAACATAGTAACCTGCTTAGTGAGTCACCAATAATAACAAAAATAGTTAAAAATGCCAATAATAATAATAGTGGGAACAACAATCTAAAAACAGGATGTATCGATAATACAAACGTGATGCCAACCATTTTTTTTACTTTTACATTTTTATATAAAAAAATTGAAGCTGTCAGAAAAATATGAGGACTTTACAAGAGAGTTGATGGAGATATCCAGAATTAAAATTAATACAACAGAGCTATTTATTTCGTTGATAAAAGTGGAAAAATTAGTACTCAGCTCATTACAAAAGCTACATTCCCTTTAATAAAATGCATTGGTGACATTTTATAATTAAACTGATTTTCTGCATCGTTTAGTTCAAGCGATTGATTGTTAAACAGACAAATAAAATCAATTAAATGTATCCAGTCAACAGAGTCTCTTTAAATAGATATTACTATTTCGTAACTAGTAATACATATATGGCATGTATAAGATACTCTAGGATTAAACTAACCGTACAAATTAACAACTTTTACAGGTATTAAAAAAATAGGTTGAATCGAATGCAGCAAATGAATGTGCATAATAAAATATGTGCAGTAAAAGTTAATAATCAGATAGTAATAGCAAAACCGGAGGAGAAAAAGAATTAAATCGAACCATAATTAATATGGAAACATATCCGCCTATTTGAAATGTAAATGATTGCTAAACAACCAAGGTGGACAAAATATAACACGCCCATATAGTGTTTCATAATGTTCATAATGTCATAAAAATTGTTTGCCACTACATATATGATAATTATGGTGGCTCATAATATTAAAAGATTCCACTACATTATCAGATAAATCCAGAATTAAAACTCACAGAAAAAGCACATCATAATAAAAAATGTTATACGTATAACGCACATCATGTAAAAATAAATTCATAATAAAGAACCTGTCTTTAGTTGGAAATGGGGAATGAGAAATGGGAAAAGAAGAGGAGAGAGCATTGAAAAAGGAAGGAAGATGATTTGGGTAAACTGGTAAATAGTACAAGCGGAGGTGTAGTGTGTAAATTGATAAAACCGCACGTATATCCCAACAAGTCAATTCACTTTTTAGTGTGTTTGCTTCTTGTCGCTGATTACACAGATGTCGATGTGATAGAAACATACTAAGACGTTTGAATGCGAAAGAGAAGGAACGTCAGATAAAGTATTGTATAATTAACAACAATATAAGAAATATAATATGATAATATGTATATATATTAAATATATTAAATATAATAGCATAATAATAAACGATAAAATATGTCTGTATGAAATCAAAAATGGAGTACAAATGGAGTAGATGAAAAATAACAAAAACAAAATCTGAATATTAATAAAAGAGAGGTGAGGAGAAAGGGGTCCCCTCAACCTAATGGAGAATAACCCATTATCAAGTAAATACAAATGGCATGATGAAAGAGCTTGATTTCTACTCACCCCTACGAACAGACGGTAACACCCTCCGGAAATGACATAAGCACTAGAATAAAAAAATTCTAATATTGGAAATAGAGTTATCGAGTTCATGTGTGATTCCGACTATGAATGCAGAAACAGGTAGGTAATAGTAATATATATTAAAAAAGAATACCCGGTAATGTAATAACACAAGTAAAAGTAGAATTGACGATAAGTTCTAAGGTAATAATTGCAACAAAATAAAAGACAGAATGAACAAAATTTTAATAAAAGAAAGAAAAACCTAAAGGGCCCAGGCGACCGAGTCTCGTGTGAATAGAGCTAATATAAAAATATAGAACACAAAAAATCAATATTGGAACTCTAGAACGCAAATAAATCAGCAAACAATGATTAAGTATGTTTGTGTGTGAATATAAAGAAAAGAAGAGCCTAATTGCTACGTTTACTAAAGAAATAAGACAGAACAGAACAATAATAACTGATTGAACGCAGCAAACATTAGAGAGAAGACAAGATTAGGCAGAACTAACTGAAACCCATAAAATATTTTCGAAATACACAATCTTGACATTTGAAAAACGAAAACTACGAAGTTACATACACGATACGATCAAAGGGATATATAATATGTGCCATCCTATAAAGAATGCATGAAATACATGTTACATAGAATATATATTATCCCGTGTACATAGAGAATATATTAGAATACAGATAAAAGTATATTATGAAAACCACTAAAGTTGAATTGTCTTGCCGTTATTGTAATCATAAAATAACACGGCTTGAATGTTTAGGGGCGGCGGACCACCAGATGCAACGCAGTTAGGAAATTACGATTACTAAGATATAAAAATGAGGTGGTGGTTGTTGTGTAGCGATCGACCAACTGAGATACAAGTACGATAAAATATTATGTAAATGTAACATAGAAGTATGTAGTACATTAAGATGTAAACATTGTAAAAACACCGGATGAGTGAAAGTGGAAGGTTTGGCGATGGATAAAATTAGTGTCATTCATGAATGATGATTCATGACCACGCGCTGAGATAGAGAAAAGAGAAAGAAGATGAATGGAGATCCGCCTTTAATGATCACATTATCGATTAACCATAAATTGATTAATTTATTTCTTCGACCGATCTTCACGGCCTTCCATCTCGGTGAGATTAGGCCAGCCGTTTTGAGAGTTTCGGGAACCCATCTAAAAGAAAAAATATGCTGGTCTTTAAACAAAAATATTTTAATTACTTCAATAATGAATTAGAGAAGGAACTGAAATTTAAAACTTACATTAACCTGCTGTAGAGCATCCATAAGCATCTTCATCGTCTGATCAGTAGGCCGTTGACCACTTAACGATGACTCGGAAGACTGGATCGATGACTTCAAGCCACTTGATTGACCTCCACCCAACTGCTGGACAAGCGATCGAATTATCTGCATCGATTCATGCAGCTGAACCATAGCCTGGTCACGTTCCTGCTTTGCACTTTCCAACTCACTTTGTTTAGTCGTGAGTTGCTGTTTGCTATCCTCCAAGTCGCGGTGAAGTGCGAGCATTTGGAGGTCGCACGGGGCATTGCTGAAGGCAGACTGCATGAGGATAGGTGACTGGGGCAGATTGTTAAAGCCCGAGGTCGGCGAACCAGAGGTCTGTCGGGATCGAGCTCCACCAGAACAGCTGCTGGGTGTTCGACCTGACGTGGGCAAGAACCCGGTGCTACCAAGGTTATCCTAAAATGGTAACAAAGGATTGGTTCAGTACATAATATATGTAACAGTCTGAATTATAATCTTTAATAGACAACTCAAAGTAAAATTTAAAACATAATAGAAATAAACATACTGTATTATGAATTAGAAGTACGCAATTACTGACAGCAGATATTATTTTTAGATTACATTCACAGCAACCTCCTGACACGTATATATTTTGTCCGTGGAGCGGTTATAGCCCATAATAGACCCACCATGCCTGTGTGAGTGTGTGCTTGTGAAAGGGTAATGCAACACACATACGTAGTACAAAACCACCAATCTTATAGTCCGATCAGTTACTTACTACCAACGCGCTCTATTTTGTCAAAGCTAAGGCGTAACCAACAATACATAATTTTAGCAACTGTGACGTCAGTCGAATCATAGTTTCTTTTTGTTTGTGTCACCCGGTGTGTGCAACACCAGATGGTGTTACATAATAAGAACATAAAATAATAAGATTTTCCAATTTATAAGGGTAGCAGAAATAATGAAGTACTGTGTACTGAAGGTGGAAAAAGCTAAATCTAAAATTTACAAATTTTGAAACTATTTACCACGTATAAGAAAAAAAAGTTATTTTTATCTTGATGAGTTCAATTTTATCTGAGTCAGCAACATAATTGAATAAATAATTTGTATAGCAAACAGCGAATCGAATTGGAGAAAGAAATATTTGCAGCGTCAAAAGCAATACTCCTCCCTCCTCTCATTCAAGCCTCTTCTCAAAATTCTGAAGAATAAAATAAAGCAGGTATTCCGCGCATCGTTAATCTGACAGCGAATGAGGAGGGAATGAAAGCCTCAGTGCTGATCACCATCCGAAGCTGAAACCATGACAACGAGAGAAATAGAGTCTACTGGGTTTCTTTCCCTCCTCACAAAAAATATCGATCAACAACAGCATAGAAAAGATTAAGAGTTTCTAGTAGGCAGTGAGAAAATTAGAAGGAAGAGGGACGAAACTCTGATTCTCTCTGTCCTTTGAGCCATTTTCTCTATCCAAGTAGCGTATTTCCAATCAGCTGATTTCTGGCTTTACCTTAATCATATGACAAATGTGATGTCCTTTTATCGAGTGAGAAAGAGTTCGACTCGGTTAAAATGTGATATATTATATACTATTGCTTTTACTCTACCTCGAGGCAGCTTTCTCTGGCATTATTTATTATAAGCTACTATTAAACAAAGAAGTAATGCACTACGCAAAGCACATCATAATAATATTTAATCTCGACAAGGCAAATAGATGGTGATTCATACAAATATAGGAAAAATAAGGTAAATGGCGATGAAGAACAGAGAATATTTAGTATAAATTTAATATTAATACACTCTTTACTATAAGCTGCAGGTTGAAAAGGATTAATATTTTAAAAAGATTAGTGCAAAAAAAAAGAATACAATGTAAGAAAAATTGCAATCTTTATAAAAAGCAAGTACAAAAATAACAAAATTACCTAGAAAATGCAAAAGAAATGGAAAGTCTTATTAAAAAATGAAATTTCATACGAATTGTGTAAGAAAATGAAAGAGACACGTTACCTTATCGAAGAGGCAGCTCGGTTGAAACGGTGCGGTGTGGTGTTTCCCGGGGAAACTGCCCCCTAGACCGCTACTGCTCCCAGCAGAAGAGAAGTCTCTGCCCTCTTGGTGCCGATGACTCCGTGGTATCAAGACCGGGGCTGTAACGCCACTTCTTAGTGTGGAACTTGTGCTGGCCGTGCCGGCACAGTTGGGCGACAGAGAGGCGGGACTGGAACCTTGTTGGTGCTGGTGGTGATGGGATTGTTGGTGCAGGGGTTGTTGGTTCTGCTCATCGGGCCAGGAATTTAGTTCGCAGAGGTCACGACTATTCAAGTTGTAGCTGTCGTCAAGCGCATGACCTAAATGAATGAAAAGAGAGTAAATAAGTGATCCTTTTAACGTATATTATTAACTTCATGCATAAATACAGTAAACATGTATAACACAAAGAACTAAACATGTACAATAATACAAAAAACGCATCATGCTAATAAAAAGGCAAAAGATAATAATATTATTAAACATCGAAATGAATAAATAATAAAATATATGTTGTTTATTAAACCACATAGATTACTCAACAATAATCGACTGTTTTTGTCTAATGGGTAAGTTTCAATTTTAGAAGTAATATAATCTTATCTTAGGAAATAGAAAATTGGATTTAATTAGTATTAAATTTAAAACTAAGTTTAGTTAAAACTACATTAAATATAATTGCAAAACTTAAACCCTTAGAGTGGCAGTTATATATCTAAAATTCTACAAACATGAATATAATTAATTCATTATTTGAATGAAATAAAAATGTAGGCGTTTTTAATTTCCGTCTAACGATAATTATTTAGGAAATTTGGTAAAATGAGCAGATTAAATTATTTAACATTTTACTTATGAAGTAATCTGAATATCAAAAGGATTAAAACTTGAAACTATTATAAATTTATAAGATATTCTCAGAATATTAAAAATGTTACAAATCCCTTAAAATATAGATACATGCCTAGTGTAATTCATAACCCCCACGCAGCAATAAATAGCGTGTCAATCAACAGAGTTAAAACTATTGCAGGAAAGACAGTGTAACATACAGTGTAACATAATCACTGTGTGTAAATATATATACAATTGAACAAAGTGGATTAGACCCCTTTATACGCCTACACACAATCAAAACAACAGATAATGTGTTTCACCCACAAAAATCAGAAATGGGATCTCCTGCAATACTGTGTTAAAAGAATTGTGAAGTCCTGAAATAAAGGTTCCATTAACTTCATATTGGAGTGAGTTAATCCACCTATTTTCCAATCAACGCCCACACGTCATGAAAGAAAGAACAAGAATTGTACGCATGCGCACAAGGAATAACGCTAGTCATCAGCATGTTTACTTGAACGCATAATACCCATAAACTGGTAGAAAGAACCTAAAGTATACGGTGTCACAGATGCATATTAAAAAAGGGGAACATAACCTTAAAGTACAATCTGTAACCTTTCAAGCGGGCTTGTTTCTATATCTTGCGAATGTCGTGTGATCCCGTGTGGTGGTGTGTATGGCGTGTGCGCTGATAATTCGATCTGGATCTTTTCACCAACACCCCCCTTTCCATTTCGCCTTTTCTTACTTAACTACCCACGTAATACTATGCAAGAACAAACACACGCTGCTTGACTGACTGGTTGAAGGACGCATATTAAAAGAACCTTCAAAAAATTATTCTATTGTATAAATAATCGGAAATAATGAATATAATGTACTTGTGTGCGCTGATCGCATTAAATTACAGACAATAAATATCCATAATATTATTATGAAAGCAATTAAAAATAAAACGTGGAGAAGAGCAGTAGTTTAAAGTTCTTTAAATGTTATACACGTTTTCAAAAACGATCAGCCATGGGTAGTAGAATAAAAATAGGTCAATCAACACTTTATACAGATGCTGTCAAATATTTCAAACAAAAAATAAGTTGAACATGAATGCCTGTAATTCATCCATTCTGTAAAGTAATGTATTCGTGTTGATAATTACTAATAATATATTTCAAATCACATAAATGGAAAGAGGTTACTTCGACTGTTAATCAATACTAGAAATTTGCAGGCATGAGAATACACCCAAATAAAAAATCTAAAAACTAATGTCATTGAAAGTTTTTGAGATAATAAGAGCTATAGGATTGTAGTAGAACAAAATGGAAGGGGTGGAAGAGGGTAGTTTTTATTGCATATTTAAGGAAAATTACGAGAATGGTCTTTTCAGCATATAATCTTTTAAATCACATGCCTGAATTTGGAATACAAAACAATCCTATGAACCACTCACCCATAATTGACTCGACATGTTGTTGAGAGTCTTCAGTAATGGAAACACCCATGCCCAGAGTGAAGGGCTGATCAAAGATGTGTCGAAAACGATTACTCGAAATCATTCCAGTCCCTCCAATTCCAGTTGAGAAGGTCGGTGGAGTGTCTCCCCGCGCCGAGGAGGAACTGAGACCGCTTTCGGAGCTTAGAGAACCGCCGCTAAAGTGACGCACCCTTCCACCATCAATAATCGATGAAGTGGTGACAGCCGGGGTCGAAGAAGTGGGAGTCACGACACCACAGCCCAGGAGACTGGACGCTGCCGCCGAGTCGGAACCTCCATAGAGAGAGGCCGAGCAAGAGGAGCCGCCTGTGGTGGTAGAGAGAAACTCGCGGCCGATGTTCATTTCAGTGTCAACATGAGCGAAGGCACAGAAGGGCCCGCGAGGACAGTAGCCATTGTGAACCATGTCATTGCACTTTGTGGACTTGTAGATCTGGGGAGGTAACAATAATGATTTTTCAGAAAAATGCAAAATTTTGGGTTACCCTTTTTTAATTTCTTTAATTAAACAACAGACACTATAGTTCTACCAACATATTTTTCTTACTTAATAGGTTATGACTATCTATTTCTTATAGTATAATCACTGATTAGTAGATAATAGTTTTACGAGCCTTAACTCAATACTTTATAATTGTAGTATAAAAAAACATATTTTATCTTATACATTAAACTTCTATTATATTCAAAACAGTTTTTGTCTTAATAAATTTATATTTACATACGTATTATTACAGGAATCCAGTAAAATATTTAAAATATATACATTTTAGAGACACTTACCTCAGGATGAAACTGCTGCTCAGTCCTAGTGTGGCAGTACGTGCAATTGTCTCCACTATCGCATTGACTACTATCACGCCACTCATCACCCGGCTTAACCTGAGGACAGGGAGTACTCCTGTAGCGCACTGATCGTGGGTTTCTTCTTTTATCCTTACCATTGTGGAAGAAGGGGCAGGCATAGCCCTGACGGCACATGCGGGGTGGTTTCTTACAGGCCTCTGTCTTATAATAAGCCAATACATGGACCATGTCGTTCCACTTGGGGTCCTCGGAGAGTACGCGTTCCTTCTCCAAACTGGCGGGAAGGTTTACACTGTGCTGGGCGGTGGCATCCTGAACCTCTCGGATGTCATACACTGGGAGGCGAATGTCATCTGGTCCATGGGCGAAGGCACAATGCTGACCATTCTTGACACAGGCCCCAGCCTCAGTAGTCTCATAGATGCAATTACCGGTCTTGAAATAACGCGGATGATAACGACGTTCGGTGTCACCGGCATTTCGATGTACATAGGGGCATCTTAAGGGCAGAAAAAACACAAGAGGAAGGTTAGTTTCTATTCTGAATAGCGATCTTAAAATGCACTAAAACTAAACATGTATATACGATCTATATCAATGTTTCTTCAATTCAGTGGTCTCCATATTATGAATATGTATCTCAAAATTATATGTATTGTAAGATCTGTTTGACTTAAAATTACATTGCTAAATTTAGTCTTGCTAAATTAACTAAGCAAAGAACAACTTTTATGATTTTTAACATTTTCAATCCACCTGAGCAGTGCTAATCAATTAAGCCAAATATATCTACTTTTAGCAGTTAACATTTAGATTATTAAAATCAGGAAAATATGATTAAAAAAACTGGGTACATTAAAAGTTGCAATTCAACCAATATACTCACTCATCTCCATTAGGGCAGATACCACTGTTTTCATCATACTTGGTGCAGTAGACATCTGGGTTATAGTTAAAGGTGCCATCGATCTGCTTGAAGGGTTGACGTCTTTTTTGATTTGGAAAATGCCAGCAGAAGCAAGTATAAGGTCTGTGGTACTGACATTTGTGCTCCAAAAACATAGAACACTGCTGTGTGCGAAATTCACTCAAGTATCTGTAAAAAATTAGGATAGAATGATAATGAAATTAGATAAATACAAAATTACAATTGCTATGAAAGATAATACAAGTAGTCATTGATGAAGAACAAATTAGTAATGTTTAAACTAATCAGCAATCAATATTATAAGTAGATGGCTAATTATTTTATGTTAACTAGCTAATGTTTATCAATTATATATTGTGTAAATATATTACTATTGTAAACAATGAAAAATTAAAATTATAAGTTATTTTAAATAATATATTTAACTGACAAGTGTTATATTTCATAATTGTTCATAAGTGTTATATTTCATAATAATATGTTATTAATAACTATTACTGAAAATAATATCTAATAACTGTTAAACACTTGTCTATTAAATTTGTTATTTAAAATTATTTATAATAAAGAATATTTTGTATTATTATGTTATCAATAAACATTATTACTGGTAATGATATCTGATAATGATTAATTTTTAATAATTTATTAACTTGAGAAAATAATAATAATAATACAAACTATACTACTTAAAACTATTAAATCTTTTCAAATTATAATGACATAATAAATATTATGAATGTCTATAATGTACTCATGAAATGGAAATACATGAGTAATGAATATATTTTTAAACTGCTACAAATATTAGTATACAGTTGTGATTTATACACCTAAGTAAATATAATCAAAACAAAACAATTTCATTTAATATGCAACATATTATCAATAATCTATATTTACTATATTATGTTTTAATTATACTAGGAATAGATATCAAATACATGATTCTGTCATAAAATTAAGAATAAAAATTGGTCCCCTTATTGTAGAAAACACTAACCAGTATAAAATTGTATACAGAAAAATATTGTAATTGTAACAACTTAGTTTGTATTCTATTAGTTAATAATTTAAATTTTATCCATTTATTAAGTATTCCAAATACAAGATTGTAAAAATAATAATATAAACTAGTACAGATAAAAATATCATTTAAAATTCAGATTTTTATTTTTGAACATAATTTTATCAAGTGTACCACATAAATTTTAATAATTTAGTTTAAAAGAAACTGTTTAATTTTGATTAAATTTAATTGTTTAAAAACTAACATTCTAAGCTTGACTAAGGCATTTTATTAAAACTCTAAAAATCGTATACTGAATTTCAATTTAATATGGCCAGATAATTCCAGCTGAGATAGTACAATATCTAAATTTGAACAAATTAATTTTATATCTTGATCATTAATCTAGCAGAGTGACAGTTAAGCATCCCTGACCATATTTTGATTTATATAAGTGCTAAAAGTAGAATATTTCTTCTAATATATTATATTATAAAAATCATAGTTAAAATGTATTAAATCTACTATTATAATATTATAATAATTAATAGAATCATGTTATTAATAATAGTAACTAATTAACTTTACTATACTTATTGCTAATCATATAGTGAAAAGTGTATATCTAAGTAACAAATCCAGAATATACAGACTTAGGTTAAAATATACTAGTGAAAATGTATTATGGAACAAATATGTTACTCTAATAAATAGTTTATTTATTAATTCATTATATAATATACAATATAATATTGAAATATATACATTGTTTATCTAAAATATACAATAAAAGAATTTTATAAATATTCAAATAGTATAGATATTGATGATGTTGGATGTAAAGAAATTAGTTGTTAATTAAATTAAATACAGGTAAAAAAACAGTATATAAAACAAAGTTTATTTTTTTATTTTTACCACCATAAAAATTAAATTAAACCATAATTTAAAAGTCTATAGTTGTTTAAACTTATAATTAGAGATATTATATTTATAATAGCAATTTATTATAATAATATTCATTGTAAATATATTTACTTTTTCGATATAATAATGCATTTTGGGTGGCAGAAAGTTGTTGGTCTTTTATGGAAAATTAGGAACTTGCCCTATTTTAATTTATTATAAATAATAATATTGTAAATAAAGTATAACTACATCTAAAAATATAGCTTATAAGTATAGATAACTATGAATAAATTTAAATGTTGTTTAAAAATATAAAATATAATAATAAATTGTTATTAATACCTATTAAACAAATGAGACTGACATGGAATACATATGGAAAATAATTTTAAATTATGACCTACTTCTTTATAGATTTTATTACAATTTAAACTTTCAGTCTTTTACTTACTGACAGGGACACTAGTACATAGTACATAGTATACATGTACAAATACAAGTTAAAGTAGTTGGCATTGCTAGAAGTAGAAGTAGAATTATTTTATCTCAATACTAATAGTTGTTGGCAAATTTTTTAATTCATAAAATGTATAATTTGAATATCAAAATCAACTAAAAGAAAAATATAATATCTATTATTATTTATATTAGTCTATGACAATATATCTCATGATAAAGTATGTCGAAAACAATATGATAAATATAATAATAATATCAACATTAAACTTACAAGGCATGTTTTGTTTTCTCCTGTCTTACAGTTGCAATAGATGGTAGTAATGCTAAAGTCAATTCAGGAGATGTCACTAACATTTTACAATCTTGTAGTAGAGTCATTGAAACATAAAAATCCGTTTAGAAATTATATTGTAAAATAAATTCGCTAAAGAACACAACCACCACTAACGAAGATCAGAACAAATTTGATGTTTACTAACAACTGCGCACTGTTTTGTTTGTATCACGGGGCGAAAAACATATGTGACCTTGACTTATTAAAATGAATAATAATCTGTGAATGTTTTTCACTAAAATATATTTTTCTTATGTAATATATTAAAATTTACATGAAAAACAATAATTAAAAGGTGAACTATATTTAAAATTTGATTTAAAACTAAAAAAAGTAATCCAACTAATACGTATAAACTTCAAGGTAAAATAATAAACATTACATTCTCTAATAGTAACGAAAAAAATAATACATTATAACAATAATAAGAATAGTAGGTAAATTTATGTCTGTGTTTCACGTATACGGTATCATATAAAGGGCCTGTTCTGAAATGACGTCACGCTCAAGGGGGGGGAGAAAGGTTTGGGTATAAATAATGGTGAAAATGTGACGTGGGGGAAGGGTGTATTAGTCAAAATGTGGCGTCCCATTTTTAAAAATGTTCGTGTTTATTATATAAAAACATTACGTAATATAAATAAACAGATTTTTTCAGATAAATGACATATTTTAGGTGTAAAAAGTATAACTATATCGATAAACTTATATTGAGAAGAAAATATATGCGGTTATAAAACATCGAATGATATTTTATTTTTGAACAGAGGGAGTTGCCAAAATGTGACATTATTTTGGTCTCTAAATTTAAAGGGGGAGGTGGTGCAAAAAGCCTCTAAATATCGTGACGTCTTTATTTAAAAAAAGTAAGTAATTATTTATAACCCTTTAAATGTATCCTTACTCTATGAATGTATAGTCATCTTATAAATGCTTAAGATTTAATTATTCATCGGTTTTCGGTCTCAATTCATTATATACACGGAGTTTTATCAAATGATAAAAATATTATAAGTTATAAGCATATTATGGTAAACATTATTTATTTGTCTATTGTCATAAATACAAAGGTATTTTTTGCTTTTATCACGTATGAAACAATAGCAGCTGTTCGTTATTTTTTACATTTAAATGTTTCTAAATAAAACACTTTGAACTAAATAAAAATAACACGAATGAATCTTTGAAAATTGAAATTAGAAAAAATTGAAATCAGCATATATCTAAATATAAGCGCACTTTATAAAAGTTGATTGGAAAATGTTAAAACATTTTAAAACATATAGTTCTTATTATCTTTACTAATTAATGTGTTATTAAATATTATTAAAACTTATAGGTAGGTATACTAATTAATATATATTTATATACCTATGCATATATATAATTATAAAAATAATAAAATAATACGTATATTTTTGCAAAGCGTCACATAAAATATTGCAAGCAATGTCTGCAGCGCTATACAAGTACAAGTGAAAAATAGTTGAAATATGTACAACAAACAACATTAGGAACGAAATGTATAAATCATATATAAATATTATATATATATAAATGGTTTGGCTTTAACCCTTTAAACCCAGTATGAAAAGTATTTTTTGCAGTCGAATATGTTAGTATTTTATAACATTGAATTATAATGACAACTATGATGTAGTGCTTCACTAATTTATGGAAAATAGGCCTTACTAAAATAAATCATATATCGAATATTATTATCGCTTCATTAATTATGTTTTTAAGAGTTTATAGTTTTAAACTTTTTATTACAAATATATTTAGTAGTTTAATAAAAAAAATATAGAACATTATTCTGATGATTGAAATTCTACAAGTACACTACTATTTTTTAGTTGAGTCGGTATATTTAATGATGCGGCATAGTATGTCAATATTTCTAGGCCATTAATACCTGTGTACTGTCTTTTTGTCTTGTTAACCTCAAAAGATAACATTACTCCAGAAATAATGGAGATGTTAAAATTCCGCGTTGCCGGATATTCCGAAAACAATCATTACACGAGTGCCTGGAGCAGGTGGCATGAAGTGGTACAGCCAAAGTGCAAGGGTAAGTCCAGCTGCTTTACACACATTATGGAGGAATAAAAACTACTCCCCTATTAAGTTATTAAACACAGAGCAATTAATAAAAAGCATTAAATGAAAAAGAGGTAAACTCTTAGAAATACATTAAAACTTTAAAACTTTTTTATTCTTCGAGCTATTACATATTATTGTAGCTCTAATTCAGGCGCACATTTACATATTTTACTTTTCATATCAGTACTTTTTATCGTGTTAATTTGCCTGTTTGAAAATCGATCTTTTATACTGTTTTAGAAAGTAAATTAACATCGTATTAATGGGAATATAAAATGGCGAAATTTGAATATTTACGCTTTTTTTGACTGAGTGAATGCTCTTGGTGTCATTACTCTGTGGTTATAGCAGTGTTAAAACCAACGTTTTACGATTTCACATTCCCAAACTAATCGTTTATACTACTCATAAATTTAGATTAAATTTTGTTGTCATGAGCGAGACAGCTGTTTTGAGCTTATTATAGTGCTTTTTTCATTTAGATATATCCGAAGAAAATGTCACCAAGTTAACTGCACAGTTCGTTTTTGCAGCCCGATGAATAAATACATGCCAACGAATTTGAGTATATTCGCAAATGAGAAAATAATCGATGTCAATATTACAATATACATAAAAAGTTTTTATTATCACCATATATAATTATTAGCCATCACAAAGTATAATCGATGGAAGTCAACTCGGATTGAAGCATTTCGTATTGATTTAAGAATGAATCTGATTGGTTCCGAGATAGGAATATCAAAAGGCTAGATTAAATTTATTGTACTCTATAAGTAGTAGGGAAGGTGCGACTCCAGAACAAAGACCCCCCCCCTCCGCCCACGCACCCACGCATTTCGAGAACAAAGACCCCCCCCTCCGCCCACGCACCCACGCATTTCGA
>JAYRBW010094948.1:0-20623 GCA_036023295.1 Invenusta paracnida | reverse complement strand
TCGTGCAATAAGTTGATATCAGCACGAAAGCCAGAGTTTTACAATTATAGACTACGAGCGTCAGCGAGTTTGATAATTATAAAACGAAAGCTATCGTACAATACAATAAACATAACGTATTTTAATATTATATACCGTAAACTAATTGAAGCCATGCTTTTTATAAGTATATATAAAAGCTGCGTTAAATGTGAATATAATATGTGAATAGAATTATTTATATGGAAACGTATATAAATAATTCATTTTAAATTTATTTATATAAACATTTATGATGACGTGTTTTAATAAAAGTGATTGCATGTAAATCATGTAATATCAATCGATTTTTGAACGAAAGCCTTCATTTTCCTATTCGTTCTACCACTCGTAGTCGATAATTGTAAAGCTCATGCTTTCACGCAATAATCTTTGATATATATTATTATTATATTATTTCCATGGAATAACTACCTATATAATATATACTATGTTATATATACTATATATATATTAACTATAATATCAGCTTAATACATATCTGTTTTAAATTGTTAAAAGCTATACTTATATTTTTTAACATTTAATTATACTTCTATATTTTATTTTATGATTTAACATACGAGTACAGTGCGATTTTCATAAATCAATATTTTATTTCAAATTAATATTGATTTAGCAAAACAAGGAAAAAGAATATTACGTGTATTTGACCAAATTTGAGTTATTGATTATTTACACAGTTGTGCAAAATGATGTTTTGTGCAAAATAAAGTTTTGGGAAAAATGAAGTTTTGTGCAATTTTTGTTCCATAAAAACTTTGTATTTTTTAGGCAATAATTGGATTTTAACCATGTGCAAAAGGAAGAGTGCAAAAAGAAGAAATGTGCAAAATTTGGTCCCCTATTGTACAAATTACATTTAGTATTTATGGAATATAATGACATAAAGTAGTCACCTAAAATAAAGAAAAGACCTAGGTTTTATTTATAAAGTTTTATATTTTAGTATCAAAATAGCAACTTCTGATTTTTAGCATAAACTTTAAACTACTTTGTTTATAAATAATTTAGTTTAAACTTAATAACAAAATTACATTTTATTCATGCGTGATATTGATTATTTTATATGGTAGTGAAACTCAAATGACTCTAAAAAACGCAAAGGTGTGTTTCCATTATCGTAATTATAGTATAATATAATAACACATTTTACATTATATACACATTAAATTTTATTATTAAATAATATTACTGTTACTTATATTTATTTAATATTGTTTAATTTATACATTGAAATAATTATTTAATGCATAATTATGTTTAACGATATGTAAAGTTTTATAATTTTATTTACGAATAATTTTGTGGTAAATGTTATAAATTAACAAAATTACATTTTAGGGAATGAAACAAATGCTTAAACTCATGGAATAACTCCTTTTATTAAAGGGAGTTCGTCGGAATTTCTTTTTTGACTTGGTTGATGTTCATCAGTTTTGAATCAGTTGTTTCTTTTAATGACATTTTTAAAATGTGAAGAGATTCTAGAGTTAAGGTGGCTTTCCAATCTACTGATTTATGCAGAACAATCGCTATGAAGCCACATGACTCCTATGACTCGAATCTAATTGCTCACAATAGTTTCTATTTTTGATGCGACAATTTAATATGAAAATTAAGGTTATTCTGTTGTTTTAATGGTGTTCTCTTTGAACGCTCAATATATTTAAATTCTTGATTATTTTTAATAGTTTTATGTAAATATAATTAAATGCATTTTGATTATAGTACATCATATTTTTTATTTCAAACTTTTTAAGTGTTAAAAGTATTTTTTCTAAGCTTAAACTTTTATGTATGCGTGTATACATCTTATGTGCAATGCATGTCATTCTTTTCTTTACTTATTTTAAAATAAATAACTCAGTAACCCTTCAACCCTTCCAGTTAGAATCGCTACCAGAAACGGTTCTCTATGTCTATGAAGAAATAATGTTAATAGAACAATTTCTGTAAATTAAGTGTAAGTGTTCTTAACGTAAACTAATTCTGTTTTTATTTCAATATATCATAATATATTAAACATATTACAATATCGTTGCGTTTGTAATATGTCTGAATATCTGACTTGTATATAATATTAATATAATATATACATTTACATTGAAGTCATGATAATGATATATACTATATAATATAGTCACTATCATAGAATAATAATACTGCTATTCATAATATTATTATTATTAATAGTATTAGTACTTTATTCATTAATAGTATTATTACTCTATGGTCACTATAGTCACAAGGCCCACTCAATGACCTTAGATTGTGCCTATGTTGCATACCGTAAGCAAATTCAGTTTACCGTTTGCAAACGGTATGAATTTGCTTACATATATAGTAAGTCAAAAGTTTGGAGCATTTTTAGAATGATGTGTCTTTGGTATATATCTACTTATAATAATAATTATTCAATTGTATTCAATATTGTTGAATAATATTGGTACATACTAATAATACTCATATTTATTTCTTGGTGCATCAATTGTGGTACAGGTAGCTTCTATACATATGTACATATGTAAGCTGACTGTATTAACATCCAAGAAACCCTGAATTAGTCATCTACTACTGACAACTTCCATAACAATATATTTCATATGATTATAAAGGTAAAGATGTCTCCAGTTATTTCTCACAATCACATATCACAAATGAACAATACATACCAATAATATTTAAAGATGATAATACCATATAAATTCAAATAGCAGCTGCCTTTTTAGAAAATGCCTTTGTTTTACATAATTAAAATACTATTTTCAAAGCCATATAATATAGTCAAAACTAAAGTAGGAAAGGATTGTAGATATTCACATATATAAATATTATATTTTTTTAGTAATTCATTATATCAACAACAATAGTAAATTTTGTGCCCTTAAACATATTTGTATATAAATGTTAACTATATTATTTGGTACATTATATAACCTGTATTTAAAATTATAATATTTTTACTCTGAAATAATAAACTAGAATTAAATAAAACTATATTATCTTTATGATAGTCTCATGGATATCTACAATCATCTTTTAGTTTTGAATATATTATAACAAAGTGTCTATTGGTACAATGGTACATATGACTATATATGTAATAATTATTTAATGGTATTCAATAGTATTGAATATTATGAATACATATATACTATTAGCATGGAAGCTTCTATTGGTATTAGTACATATGGTATAAGCTGACAATATTAACATGGTAACAGGACAAGTCATACCTGAGACAAGTTGTATCCGAGTCAAGTTGTACCCAAATTTTATTACATTATATATGTGTATAAATATATAATTAATAGCAGTAACATATAAAAAATGTGGTAATCAAGTTAATAATCATCTACAAATTCATAGTCATAGACATAAAAACATATAAATTATGGGATATATATATGTAATTATAATATATTTATAGTCATATAATAAATATATATAATACAATTTAGGTATGACTTGTCTCAGGTATGACTTAACTCGGGTACGAGTTGTTCGTATGTCTTGGATTCATTAACATCCCAGTAGCTCTGAATTAGTCATCTTTAACATCCAGTAACCATATATTTCATATTATAAAGGTAGAGACTGCCATTAATTATTTCTCTCATATCACAAATGAACAATATATACCAATTATATACACTGGTGTATAAAGAAACACCACCCTAAAAAAACAAATTGTTATAAAAATGAGATGTTAAAATAGTTTTTTTATTTAGTTTTAAATAAAAAAATAACAATTATATACAAAATAAACAATATATAGCAATATATACAATATAAACAATATATCGCAATACAATATATAGTTATAGTATAAAAAACACTAACATGGAAAAGAAGGTTTTAATAACGGGTGTTTCCACCATTGTTTTCTATCACAGCAATAATCCAATGTCTCATACTTCCAACTAAATTGTTGATGATCATCTGTGGCATATTTTCCTATTATTTGACTATCAGTGTTGAATGACATCAAAGATTAGGTGGGTTATGTTCGATGACCTTGCACCCCAGATAATCCCAAATGTGTTCAATGGGATTGAGGTCAGGAGATTTAGATGGTCAGTTTAGAGCTTGTATCTGATGACCAGCAATAAAATGTTGAACTATTTGACAATGATGAGCAGGAGCATTGTCTTGTTGCAGAGTCCAGTTGCCTTCTGGTAAGTTACCTTGTAAAAAAATATTGAGAACTTCAGTATATTGATCACCATTCACAGTTTCAGGTAGAAGCTGTAAGTAGATCTGCCATCATGCCATATTGCTCCCCATACATGCACTGAACCTCCACCTGCTTGGGTGTGATGTTGAATAAGATCCTGTCTGTACTTCTCACCTCTAAGTCTCCATACTGATACAAGTATATGACCATCATTGATAAAAAGACAAAATCTAGATTCATCAGACCATACTACATGCTGGAATCATTGAAGAGGCTAAAACACATGGTTTTGTGCCCATCAATATCTAGAAACTTTGTTGGCTTCAGATAGAAATGGCTTGGTAAGAGTTTGGTACTTCTTGAAACCACATGATTGTAGACGCCTACTCACTGCTCACCATAAAACATTCTCTCCCCATGTATGTAGCAACAATCTACAGCTAATAAATCTGTTAGCATTCACTAATCTAACAAAACGTCTGTCAGCTCTCTTGCTTATCTTTTTGCAAGGACCTGGAGGCTTTCTTTGTTGAACTTTTCCTGTTTACAAGAAAGTAGAATACCATTTTCTAACAGAATACCTTGTTAAACCCACTACACAAGAGACTTGGGATTAATTTCTCACACATTCCAGCATACCTATCACTCAACACACTAAAACAAGCTCTTTCATTTTGAAGAATGATGATAATCAAAGATGTAATTGCTATGTACATACATACATACTTATATAAATACATACGATGTAATATCTATGTACATACATACATATGTACAACCATACGATTATAAGCAATATACTGCTTATAATCATCTGACGTAATAGCTATAGGTACATCCATACGATTATAAGCAATATACTACTTATAATCATCTGACATAAAAGCTATAGGTACATACATATGTAACTAAATTTAACATTTTAGGGTGTGTTTCTTTATGCTCGGATGTGTATAGGGTAAGGATATGAATAATAATAAATGAGGAGACATATGTACTAATAGCAATTGCCATATTATACATATTTTAAAATATTATGGTTCATGTGTAAAACAGGAATTTTTTAAAAATATTCCAAACTTTAAGTTGTGACAATATATTTTATCTAATTTATACAAGTCCAATACTTATTAATAAATGATTGTCCTATGTCTCATCAAGTACAGACACAGCCATGCTATAAGTCAAATATAGTTTTAACTATTATAAAATAATTTGCACTACTATAGAATTTACACCCCTCAATTTTTTAATGAAAATGGAATTTTGAAATATATAAATAGAGTTAATTTATGGGTTATCTCCAACTTTCCAATATTAAATAATTTTTGTCCTTTTATCTAGTTTTTTTAGTTTAATTAATTAAGAGACATAAATATAAATATCCATAAGTGTAGTCTTGTCCTGTTCATATGCTTGAAATGACATGTCAATGGCCCCAGTTGTCACAAAGCAGACAATTGGTGATTAGACCCTTACGTGCAAACCATTAAATAGTTTGTAGATTGTCAGCCATTATTATGACTAGGTCAGATAAAGAAATGTCAAGATTACACAGCTCTAAGGCTGGTACAATATTAGGAGAAATGAAACTATGCGCAAATAGTCGACCAGCCATAATAATAATAGAAACATGATAATAATTTGAATAAAACTGAAACTTAATTTAGAAACAGAAATTGAATAATTTAAACAGTGGTTTTATTTATTCATTAATATCAATTGATATATATTTTTGTTAATTAATTATAATAAAAAAACAAGTTTTAAATGAAAAATCAATTTAATGCAAGAAACTTGGAGTTAACCAATTTATGTTATATTTGAACATTTTTAGATTGAAATTTGAAGTAGTAATCAACTTTAACAATAAAGTCCCCTTCAAAATAAATATGTACACTTGACCAAAAAGCATTAAAATTTATCTTAAAAAAAGTGTTTATACTATTAATTGATATTGAAATAATTTTGATGCATATAAATTTAATCAACTTTATAGCAAAAGCTTTTTGAGTACTTAGAAAATTCATTTTTGATGGGTTGCCGCAATTACAACCATGTAAGTACTATACTATCAATAGGCATTATTTATATTATGACTATTTTTTGAGCACTCTAAAGCCATTTAAATGAATAAATTGTCAATATTGTTTTAACACACACCTATTAATACTATTAATTAAATGACATAATGGAACCATTTGCCCTTTAATATTAGAATTATGATGTGTATTATTGAACTGTACACCCATTAATGCATCTGTTGATTAGGACATATTATGGAATTGCTCATTGCCATTAATACTGTGAATTAGGACATTATGAAAATTCAGTCAACATTTAATTCACTTTAATTTTTAAAAGTAAAACTGATTTATTATATACTGGGTGATCTGGGTATTTTGATGAGTATGAATGATCTGGAGAGCAGCCAGATACTGGCCGCACAAGTGCCAACACCATATGGTCTTGCAATTTGTTGCCATATTCTCATAGCTGGTTCGGTCAGCACAAACCCCAAAGCCAACAGAAAGAGCCTTCTCTGACTTGATTTGCCTGCATTGTGCTTTGGAATGAGCTCTCTGTAGAGCACATAAGCATTAAGTCAAGCAATATCAAATACATTGCAGACATCAGGCACATGTCAGCACATCGACTTGTACTTCAAAGTGTAGCAACCAACCATCTAGTCCATCTGATCCATGCCAACTTTTGTATTGTTGTAGTCAATGATGACCAATGACTTCTGGTTTTCTGTGTTGGCCATATAGCAGAATGTTGACTGCTCAAAACCAAAACCAGTTTTGTTTGATTTGCTTTGTAGGCCACAAGTTGTACTCCATCACTAGTGTAAACAAAGTTGGATGAGAAGACCTTGTTGCAGTAGTTTTGTAGTTCCTTAGGCATTTAACAATGATTTGCCCCCCATGTGCAGTGTAATCTTTCAATTACACCAATGCCAGAACCACAGAACTTTTCAAATAAAGTTTGCACAACATACTCGCCCAATTGATGCCCTTGTCTGTCTTCATCTTTCCCAGTGTACATATTTTGCAAATACAAACAATAAGCAGACCATGAATCATTGATCAACTCTAATTCGACACCACATTTAACTGGCTTTGGGCGAATGTATTGAGTGAATAGAGACCTTTCATAATGAGGGTACAGTTATTCATCAATAGTGATAATTGGGCCAATAAGAAAACATCTTTGTGGGTTACTTGTCAAGCCATCAAGCAGTAGACATGCCCCAGCAAGCATGTCCCTTTGAAGTCTTGCATTTCTTGTTGCCCTGTTGTCAAATCACAGATGATGGTGCAGTGCTTTAAACCATGTCAGAGTCATTGTTTTCATTAAAAAAACTAAGTAAGCATTTATTATTGATGCTTTGGTCCAATGAACCCCAAATTCACAAATCATCAAAAACTTTTGCTATAAAGTTGTTTATATGCATATCAATTATTTTAAGATTAATAAATATTATTGGCAGTTTTTTTAAATAAATTGGTAATGCTTTTTCAGTCAAGTTTACATGTTAATTGGACATGCAAACATGTAAATAGAATACAAAATATTTAATATTACAATTTTACAGACATCATATATAGTCTAGGCATGTACATAATAAAATTCTTAGAATATTTATATATTATGTTATTAATTGCATAACATTTATTTATGGATATAATATAAAACAATCATTAAATATATCTAACACTATATACTCTTTTTTTAGTAAGTAGAACTTTCTAAACAAAATAAAGTATGTATATAAAAAACCTCTTGATTAGTTATTAATGAAGTAGTGAGTAATTACATGTACATGTATAATATTGTTGGTGTTGTGTTTACAATAGACTTGTGCCATTGGTGTATAGCCTCCAGGTGGCTTCGAGAATGGGTAACTGTTAGAATAAAATTTATTTGAATATATGGGTGTTTTTCTAAAAGTGGAAACATTTTTGATCAAAATCATTACATGAAAACTAGTCATATACATATTTGAGTTATGTATATTTTGTTATAAAGTTAATTTCAACTCCATTTTAAGCTAATATGTTGTCAGCATAGCATCAACTTAATGATTAATGCAAAATCCTAGATTTTATATGATGACCTAACATTTATATTAATTAGTTTAATATATCAGTTTAACTCAAATCTACACATTTACAAAGTTATAAGTGTATTCAATATATTTGTTAAAATGTATCAAAGATTTAATTTATTTAGACCAATGTCACAAACATGTTACAAGGTTTCTAAATAATTTTTTCAAACATAAACACTTTTATTTTAAAAATATTAAAATTTATAGTTTACTATTTTTTATAAATAAATAATATGATTATTCAAAATATATGAAAGATTACATTATAATACAATAAATATTTCAGATACACTAAATATATTCTAACATTCAAACACATTGTGACAGTAATGCTAATTGTCTCACTTTTATAAATAGACCCATACATATATAAAGTTACATATCCAGTAGTTACTATATTTCGAATATTGTGTTTTTTTAATTAAATTCACTCAAATCTATACAATATAATATATTTATATGCTATTATTTGTTAAACTAAATGATGAAAATTATTCATCTTTTCAATACATATCAAAAACATACAATCGAAAAGTCACACAGTTACATCTTACAAATATATCGATATTTAATGCTTTACTGTTATATGAAAACATGGTACTTTTGTCATATGAAATACGTTCTAGGGTTGAAATAATAAAAATATATACAGTTTGCATGATATATTGTTTAGTAAATGTACATTACAATTTGTAACATCAAAGAGAACACAATTCACCAAAAAATCTTCTAAAGTAAAATATTATGAAAGTCTTTACAAGAAAAAATAGTTGCATAAAAGTGTATACAAATACTTATCATTAATAGATCAGATATATTTATCCATGGTTGTGAATTTACAAAAGTTTAATTATGGCGCAATAGTACAATTAAAAATAAATACACATCTAACTGTAAACAACATTCCCATTATAATTAATATATATATATATATATTAATAAATTTAAAATTCCTCTTTTTTACTAAAAACAATATATTTGAAAAAATAAAATATTTTGTAATGAAGCAACGCCCTATGGATTTTGAACCAAAATGATAAAAATGTAATGCAGTATTTCAAATGAATGAAATTTGAAGTAACATTGAAGAATCCAGACAAGATGTTCTTACTTAAGAAAGAAATGTATTTATATATGGCATTTACAAAACTACATTTAGAAGATATTAGTAATATACTATTTTAATAAAAACAACTGTACCTAAATGCAGGGTTTTTACAAGGTAACTAGGTTCAAACTTTTGGCATATGTTGTTAAATTTGATATCGATATATATATTAGCTGTGTATGCATTAATTGTACATAACGAAATTTTGTAAAATATTGCCACAATGATGACTATTGAAACTGATAAATTTAATTCACTTAATAGAAAATAAAGTCAATTCTGAGTCTCAAAGGTTTTAATGTCTTATCAAGTAATCTGATACATTATTTTTTTTAATATACAAGTCTTAAGTTACATAAATGCTGCTATAAGTTTTTCAAGCATTTTACTGTTTTTTTTCATAGGATAAATTTTTATGGTTTGACCCAATTTTCATGAAAATGCACATTTTATAGAAAATAAGGGTATTATTATTAATATTATAAAATAAATCGATACATATTTCATTTTGTTCATCTAAGTCTTTTCTACATATTACAATCCAAATTAAATAAATAACTCATAATAATTATTTTTTAGAAACAATTGAATATTAGTTATTAAGCTAAATATGCCTGAAATAGGGTTCTTCAAATGTTTCTAAAAAATAATTATTATGAGTTATTTATCTAATTTGGATTGTAATATGTAGAAAAGACTTAGATGAACAATATTATATGTATTAATTTATTTCATAATATTAATAATAATACATTTATTTTACATAAAATGTGCATTTTCATTAAAAATTGGGTCAAAACCATTAAAAGTTTTCCTATTTTTTATATAAAAATTAGTAAAATGCTTATAAAAAAATAATGTGGCATTTCTGCGATTTGAGACTTACATATTTGATCAAATTACTTGATAAAACATTCAAACCTTTGGTCTCAGAATTGTGAAATAACCTAAGCCAGCTCCTAAACAAGATTAAAACAGTTGCTTTGTAGACACCTTGTATACAGTAGCCAAAAAATTCAATTCCTTAAAACAAAACTTTTAATTAGCGATTAGGCATTTAGAAAAAACAAGAAACTCACTTTTTTGGTCAATAAGAATAGCTTTTCTGAGTGGGTGTACCCTTTTTACCCTCTTGTTTTAATAGAAAAATCAATACCGAAAACACTGGATGACTGTACCAATCATTAGATAATGTGAGAATATGCCCGTCAATTAAAACATCGATACCATCAAAATGTATATATGAGATTAAAACAACATCATTATTTTTAAGAATGCAACAATGGTTAGGAGATGATTTAGAGAATTTAAGAGGATCACAATAATAATGGCCATAAAAAGGTCTAACTTGGGTCAATTGGTTTATTGTTTGCTTAAAGATACCATCATTTGCACGAATTCTCCTTTTAAGTAAACCAAGATAATTTTCAAATACCAATGCTGAAAGTTGTCTACAGGTCCATACATACTAACACAATTAGGCAGATGTTGCAGTGCATGAAAATTATAGGAATAAAAGCGTTCGGAAAGAATGTCTTTAATATCATAGTGAAATTGAAAAATACATGATTTAGCTTGTATATGTAAATGAGAAAACCGTTCTGATAAGTAATCATAGCAAAAAAATTAGAAAATAATCTTTCAGGAATAAATTTCTTGGATATATATGAACCAAAATACAATAAGTAATTGCGAAATTCAGAAGGTTTAAAATATTCAAGGTCCGCTTGTATTCGTGGTTTTCTATGGAACTCACCTATTGTGCTTTTAAGCAGAGAATAAACTATATTGGAAAACTGTATTGATTGAATTGAAGAAAGTTGACAAATTCCTCATACTTTTACTTTACAAATATAGAGATGCATTAATTTTTTCATTACACCAAGACAAACAACATGCATAAAATCTGGTGGGAATGAAGAATACAGCTAGGAGCACTTGTAATAATTGGTAATTTGCTAAACTGACTTACTTTCTAGAACATATATTTATATGATTCATCTGTTCTTGGTTCTGAATTCAATGAAAGAAATACCACCCTCCGATCTACATATTTTCCATAGTCTCTACACTAGTTACATCCATTATAACCAGAATGACTTTTACTATACGTAATATATGATCTAGCAGGTGCATCTAAAATAAAAAGTAATTTTCTAAGTTTAATTAGAATATCTTGTACTGCTAGACCTACTGCTTGCAGTTTTTTTACCTCATGACAGAATTTTGTCATGAATTGCATAAGGTTAAGTTTGCCAACACCACAAAATACAGAAGTCGGACTGGTCTCTTCATTACATTAAATATAATCAGAATAGGCCACAATCCAATTTTTGGGCTCTTGAACAGATGTAAATTATTATTGTTTACTTTGGCATTAAGAAGCAAACTTTTTACACCTTGAGGAATAGTTAAGAGGTTATTTTGAAATATGTACAATTAATTTTCTTTAATTCCAAGATTGACAATATCATCAGAATTGATATTGAATATATATATAAATGTTATATGTAGTAAATGACTTTCAAATGATATAATGATTTGGGGATGTCAAGGATATTATATCTTAAACGAATTTTTATCAACTGAATCATTGCTCTTTGATGGATATTAAAAATAATGTAAAACATGAAAAGTTTCTGTGTTAGTGTCATTGACATGTATTCAAAAATTAAATCATCTTCAATACCTGAAGTATCGTCAATAAAACTCAGAAAATATTTCATTCCTATGTCTTCCTGTGTATAATCCTCATCATTACTAGACATCTCTTGATCATTTACAGCTGGAAGGTTGAGAAGCTCAACATTAGTAGGAAACTCATCAATTACATTAGATTCAGTCTGAGACGTTAACATGATATAATATCACCCAAAACATTTTATGTTATGGGTGATATATGACCTTTATCCCTTAGGGGGTTAAGAGTAAGTCGACGATAGGAACAGCGTTCTCCTTGGTGGTTGCGAACAGAGGTGTCAACTATCTTCTCACGATCCCGCAAATTTTGTTTGATCATCTCGCGCATATTTTTTTCTTTTTCCTCTTTTTTCTCCTTTGCTTAGTTTAGATGTTGTTATTTGTAACATTAATTTTGCTAGTGATGGTTTGTGTATTGAAGACGAAAGGGTAAGAAATCCCAGTGTTACTCACGTATGAATTATACTCCACACGAGCGGCTTCAGGGATAAACATTTCTTCTATGTCCAGCAACAACTTCTAAAAATCCTCAGCTGTCAATTCTACAATTCTGTGAAATAGTACGTTTCAAAGAAGGGGCCGCCATCTTGATATTAAGTTACATTATAAAAACACAACCACTTGAGAGTAGATTTATTGTAAGAGTGAAATTCCACGTCGCTACTGCTTGTTAAATTGTAGAATAGACGCTGTGAAATCGTACATCTCTCTTGCAGTAATTGGTAACCATAGTGCTTGCAGAGAGATGGATCGATAATTCATTGTAACGGGTGTGTGAAAAAAAGAGAAGAGAGGGGATCTTTGAAATTGATATTTTAGTGCTGTTTGTCACGCCTGTCATTTACAATCTTATTTGGCTTTGGTAATAATTTTTAATTGACTTGTGATTTTGTTTCCCCCCTATTAGACGGCTTTGCATTTATAAATAGAAGAACCACTTTGAAAAGGAGTTTTTTGGGTATTGGACAATTGAAATATTTATTCTTTATAAGGTGAATTCTACCTCATCTATAACATATGAAATTAAAGATGAAGATGAAGAAGAAATAATAAATAGATTTTATACAAATGAACTGCAAGCAACAGAGTCCAAGTGAAAAACTCAAAGCTCATTTTTGGGAAATTATTGTGATTTGAGACATATAAAATGCTACAGTTGTTAAATATTAAAAAAAAATTGGTGATAAAAATAATAGATTTTTGTGTGAAAATTGCGAAATTGATTTTTTGAGTTTGAATTTCGGAGTAGTACAGACTGTGGAACCCTGGGACACACCGAAATACCCGGCAAAGTAAAAATGGAGAAAATTTCTTATTTAGCTGCTAATATTTTTATATCAATTATATATTTAGTGTCGATTGCATAAGGCGGTATTAGCTTACTACCGGTAGTAACTCGAGAAAAATCAATAGATTTAGTCCACACAGATAGCAGAAATCTATTGATTTTCCTAGAGTTACTACCGGTAGTAAGCTAATACCGCTTTAGGCAATCGACCCTTAGAGATTAACAGGAGCCCTACTACGCTTTATTGTGGAACACCATATATTATATTTTTAAGTTCAGAATTTATGTCACCAATTTTAGTATAACATTTTCTGTTTGTTAAATAATTGCTTAGTAGTTCATTAAATGGACCTTATATGCCATAATTGTTTTGGTTTAATTTCTCAGTTAGAATTTTGTGTCAATGCTGTCAAAGGCATTCTTTTAAAATAAATAAATACAACTACTTTTCTTTTGATTTGTTCAATAATGCAATCATTTGTTTTTATTAGTGCATCAATAGTACTATGGTATTTCCGGAATCCAAATAGTTTTTCATTTAGTATCTGATTTTGTTCGATAAAGTTATTAAGATCAGCAAATGTAATCTTTTAAAAAATCTTATTAAAACTAGAGAATAAACAGATAGGTCTGTAATTATTACATTCAAATTTACTACCCTTCCCCCATTAAATAGAAGAGTAATTTTTGTTACTTTTAGACAATCAGGATATGTCCTTTCTTTAATGGAGGCATCAATAAGAGATGTTAATGTTGGACATATTTGCTGTTCAATTTGTTTAAGCAATTTTTGAGAAATTACATCCACATATGATTTTTTATTTGATAATACATTTATAAGTTTAGTAATAGTATTATTTAGTCACAGAACATAATCTAATACTCTTATCCATTTTTTAAGGTATAAAATCCAAGAATGATTTGTTTAATTGTTTAATTTTTTAACTCATGGTTTCCACAATCTTTAAAAAAAATTATTCAAGAAGTTTACAATTAGAGTTTTGTTGATTGTCATATTACCATTTACAAAAATATGATTAATGACAATTTTTTTCTTTATTGTAAGTAACTTAATTTCATCCCATAGTTTTTTGTTACTGGAATCTGAACTGAATATTTCTTTAATGTGATTTTCTTTTGCTTTCTTTATGGCTTTATTAAGAACATTCCTGTATTTTTTTATTTTGATTCATCTTCTGAAGATTTGGTTTCTTTACATTTTTTATACAATTTCTTTTTGTTTTTTAGCAATTAATATTTTTTGTAATCCAAGGTTTATCTACTTTTCTTTCTGCTAATGAGTTTAGCGGAAAGCATGTATTAAATTTATCACTTATAAATTGCAATAAATTGTTCATTTTTTATTTTCATCGAAACATTTCAGTATAACAGATTCAATGCCAACTAAAGAATTTAAAAGATTTTATTTTAGTAGTGTTTTTAATCCTAATCTTTGGTCTTTTCTCATGATTAAAGAAAGCTTTTGTATTTAAGCAGAGGAATGTACCCAAGTAATCACTGATTTTGCTTGGGGTAATACCTAAAAAAATATAAAGAATTTTAGATAATCTAATGTATATGTGGTCAATGATTGTTTGGGAAGTTTTTGTAATTCTTTTTGGGAAATTGATTACTATATCATGCTTTATTTTACAAAATTCAATATTAAAATCACCTGCTAGACTTAAACTGGTTTTGACATAAATTTTAACTGCATGATTTGAAATTTCAGAAAATGATGTAGATTTAATGATTGGTGTTTATATATACCGCTAATAAATAATGAACTGTTATTTGTCTTAATTCGAATTACTAAATTTTCTATATGTTCATTATTAATTTCAAGTAGAGATCCTCTCATGTGATTAATCTTATTGTTAATAAGGATAGCAACACCACCACATTAATTTTGATGTAAATATGTAATATAGTAATTATAATCTTTTGAAATTTTGGTTTAAAATTGCTTCAATATTTGATCTTGTTTCACTTAGTACAATAACATATAAAACTAATTTAGCGATCCAAGAAATACCAGTAGTTCATTGATGTGACATTTAAGGCTGTTTATTTTTAGTGAAAAAATAGTAAGACTTTCAGAATTAACTGTTAAATCATTATACTCATCCATTGAAAAGTAAATATTTGCAGAATTTTCCAGTATAAAATTAAAATTGTTTTTTAATTAGAGCTGAATTCATTTGTTTGATAAGCTTCATCTGAGGAGACATCAATTATCGGAGGTATATCATAATGTCTATTTAAATAGTCTGTAACAAAAAATTTATAATTCAAAGGCAGTCATCTGTCAACATTCTTGTCTCCTCGACATGGAATCTTTGTATTTTTCCCAATCGGATTTTTCTTCTTCCAAACATAACTAGTCTGGCTCCTATGTTTATTCTGTTGTTGTTTCCTATCTTCTCTGCTATAATTAGTGTATGACGTGAGGTGATTGGTGAACCGCATTGACTGACCAGTTCCCTGCTACTTTAACTATTATTTGTATTGCCATAATGTAGATGCCTGAAATGTTTGTTCCATATCTATGTTTGTATTTTATTTCCTAAATTTATTCGGACATACATATATCTATTTCAAATTTATTTTAATCCATTTTTTGTTTCAGAAATCAGCCACAATTGCAGATTTACCTCTTAAACCCTAACAATATTCGGAATTATTTGTTCATTCACCAGAGGAAGGAACATTATTACATTATGCCTTCAACACAGCGCTCCTTCAAACTAGAAAAAACTTGCAGTAAAATACAAGTTTACAACACTCATCTGTGTGTCTTATGTAACAAATCATTTTCGACATCATCACACCTTACAAGGCACAAACGTGTACACTCGGGTGAAAAACCTTATCAGTGCGTCTTGTGTAATAGATCATTTTCAGACTCATCAGCCCTTACAAAGCACAAACGTTTACATTCGGGTGAAAAACCTTATCAGTGTGACTTGTGTAATAGATCATTTTCAGACTCATCAGCCCTTACTGTTCACAAACGTATACATTCTGGTGAAAAACCTTATCATTGTGTTTTATGTAATAAATCTTTTTCTAAATCATCATCCCTTACAGTGCACAAACGTGTACATTCTGGGGGAAAACGTTATCAGTGTGTTTTATGTAATACATCTTTTTCTAAATCATCATCCCTTACAGTGCACAAACTTGTACATTCTGGTGAAAAACGTTATCAGTGTGTTTTATGTAATAACTCTTTTTCTAGCTCATCAGCCCTTACTGTTCACAAACGTGTACATTCGGGTGAAAGACCTTATCATTGTGTTTTATGTAATAAATCTTTTTCTAAATCATCATCCCTAACAGTGCACAAACGTGTACATTCTGGTGAAAAACCTTATCATTGTGTTTTATGTAATAAATCTTTTTCTAACTCATCATCCCTTACACGGCACAAACGTGTACATTCTGGGGAAAAACCTTTTCTGTGTGTCTTATGTAATAAATCATTTTCAAACTCATCAGATCTTACACGGCACAAACGTGTACATTCGGGTGAAAGACCTTATCAGTGTATCTTGTGTAATCGATTATTTTCAGACTCATCAGCCCTTACAAGGCACAGACGTGTACATTCGGTACATTAAAAACCTTATCAGTGTGTTTTATGTAATAAATCATTTTCACAGTTATCAGGTCTTAAAACGCACCAGCGAGTACTTGCTGCAGGGAAACCATGTGTATATACCTCATATTGTCATATTTTTTAAAACACAAAAAATGTATGCGGTTAACATGATTGTCATTGTAAAAAGAGAGATTCAGTTACCAAACATGACTATTTTAAAATATACGTCATGTCTACTATAAATAATAGAAGAGTACTCTGCTTAATTTTCATATTATAAAGAATTTCGATTAATGTTAGATGTATTATTCTCACAATATTTTGTTTTTGTCGTTTCTCGTTACCTCAAATTGAACGTATATAAAATGTACCCTATGTGTATCTTTTTGCTTTTAAATCTTTCTATTGATAATTTGATTTCTTTGTGACGTAGTCAGTTCTTACTAGCTTTTGATTGGATGTTCAATTAAAACGTTTTATGATATAGGTGTTGTATTTTGTTTATATTAGATATATCTAGGACAATCTCTTTTTCATTACATGAAATGATTGACTACTAAATGTTTTCTTTTGACTAGTTTTGGTTAATTTTACATTAGGACTTTAAAGCCTATTAAATATTTCAAATATCTCACATTTAGTTTATATTCAATGTAAAATACAGGATTCCTACTGATGACTTGTACTTTCAATTTGATAAATGTGACTCAATGTGTTAGCCTACTTCAATATTACGTACATAAAAACATTATTTCATCTAATTCTGATTAAAAATAGATTTTAGTATACAAATGATGATATTCCTTTATGTTATTGTAAATAATGATGTAAATGCATCCTCATACAAGTAAGAAAAGAAGTGTAAAAATAATAAGTATTTAAAAATAAAATTTGCACGACTAGCTTGAGCTTTAGTTTATAATATAGGAAGTGGCTTGCCTATATTGCTATTATTGATGTACTTAAAACTTGGATTGTGTTTAATGTTGCGTTATGTATTTATAATGTATTTTTATACCTTTGTAAAAAGTGCATTTTAAAATATATTATATTTGATGGAAAGTTACGTTTGACACATTTCTAAATGTTTAATATCTACATTAATTTGGTATACCTGTTATTATAGAGCTAAATAGATTATTTCTAATAATATAATTATAACAATTAATAATATGCTTATACGTGTGAATTCATAGAGCTCCTTTTAATTATGAAAAGATCCTCAAAATTGTTTTTTAGTAAGAATCAGTCAACATTTTTACATTAAGTAAAAATTCTAAATAATTTCGTTAGTGCATGTTTTGTACCATTTGTTTAATTTCACGCTATTGTTTGAGAAACTCGATGCGTTTTGCAATGGCTTCTTAAATCAGAGTGGGTTGCGTATTTCAAACAAGTAAACAGAGTAATTGCGATAAAATCACATAACTGATACATGAAATTACTTTTTACCAAAGTTTCTTTTTTTTGGGACAATTAGGTACCTTAATGTGTAGTTTTAGTGATTTTTTGTTTTTAAAGTCTATTTAATTTTAATAAATTACTTAATACAAAATAATAAGTCAAGAATTATTGAAAGTTGCGAAATTTATACAATAAATGCATCTAGCTATCTTCAAATGGGCTGCTGCCCTAGTCTGAGATATAACATTATATTAGCGTTAGATTAACGTTAGCAGTTTCGAAATATTTCCGTTAGTTTGTCCACCTTTTTACGGATTTCTAACGTTAGTTTTATAACGTAATTTAACGTTAGTTTTATAACGAAATTTTAACGTTAATTTTCGTTAGTGAAAAATAACTTTCAGCTATTTTTAACAATGCATCTTCAGTCATATATAATGCAGAATAAAACGTAATTGTGAATGAATAAAAATCGTGCTATATATACTTCATAATTTCATTATAGTTTACATGTATAAATAACAAAGTATTTTATACAAAATATGACTGATGTATTTAACACATAAAAGATCTTTACAGTTATATATAAAAAAACAGTGCAGAAAGTGACTTACATGTAATACCTACAATGTAGTGTACTGTACTTAAAAATGATATAGTGTACTGACATGTAATAACAGAAAGCATGCAGTGTTGGTACTGTAATTAAAAATTATACAGTGTACTGACATGTAATAACAGAAAGCATGCAGTGTTGGTACTGTAATTAAAAAGTACATAGTGTACTGACATGCAATAATAACGAATGCAGTACTTTATAATATTAACAAATTATTAATTATAGTATGCTGACATGTAATAAGAAATGTATTATAAAAATGCAGTGTTGGTACTGAACTTAATATGAATACAGTGCAGCAAATCAACAGAATATATCTATGTACAGGAATTTTCAGTTCTAGTCAAGAATTGGGGAGTTAAAATAAATGAATGATAACCTTATTTACTCTATGAATTAAATATATTACATAAAAAAGGCAATTTTACTATTTCTGCAGAAACAATGTTCAAATACTGGAAAATGGATAAGTTAATTTTTTTATTTGGGAGCCTTCTTGAGCCAACGTTGTGTTACATCAATCACTTCCGAATTTTTAAATTGAGGGAAAGTGTTTTGAATAATTTTTTTTATAAGCGAAAAAATGTTAAGAAAATATTGTTTGAGGGAGAGTTCCTCGAACTCTTTTTTAAGGTCCGAACCGGCCCAATTTATTAATGAAGCACATTTATTCGTGAACATTTTTGTAAATATCAAATATGTCACCGGCGTAACGAGTCCCTACCGACGTTTCCAAAATAGGTAGCTAGCTCCACATGGTTAACGTCAGTTAACCAGTCATTAAAAACAGCGGCATCTTCCACTGAATCAATTGGCATTGCCATTGGTATCATTGGAAGTTGCGTGTGTGGTCCTCATTTTGTGCACAATTGTCGCAAAAAAGTATTATTTTCTTTATTGAGAATATAATTTGCACATAGCAGTTTGACAATAGCAGATGTAGAATTTTGGCCGTTACATCCTAACTCCTGTAACACTTTATTGACCCTCACCACACCTAAATCAGAGTTCTGTATAGCAAGATCCGAGATCTTGGTTAAGTGCTGGGAGGCACCATTGAGAGGATCGGAGATCTTGGTTAAGTGCTGGGAGGCACCACTGAGAGGATCGGAGATCTTGGTTAAGTGCTGGGAGGCACCACTGAGAGGATCGGAGATCTTGGTAGAAGTTGATGTTCCGGAGGTGGAAGCTGAATTGGGTCTGAATTGGGGAATTCCACGGGCTGAGTCTGATCCTGTAGAAGTTGTAAATGGCGTAAAAATTGTATCAATTGATTCTTCAAAATATACATATATAGGCAATAATTTCTTTTATTATAAAAAATAGTAATATTGACTTCGCTGATATTATTTACGACAAAAGTGTAATTTATAGTCGTTACCCAATTTCAAAAAATGTATATGCTTTTTATTCAGTACAGGATACATTTAAATTTTTAAGCAGTTTTTTTTAGATATAATTAAAATTAATAATGATACTATAGAGAATATGATAGTTGGCCCCGAGTAGCATCGTTATAATTAAATCAAAAACAAACCAAAGCCTTTTGCTACTAAAATTATATTTG
>JAYRBW010094937.1:0-20625 GCA_036023295.1 Invenusta paracnida | reverse complement strand
TTTACTAAACTATATTGTTATATAAAATATGGATACTTTTCAAACTATAGCCAATTTTTAGTTCAAATGGCGGCCATCTTGTTTTTCTTAATTTATGGCACGATAATTCAGAAAAAAATCTTGCGCATTTGTACCAAAAGTTTATACACCTCCTCAATAAATCATTTCTGCAATAAAATTGCTTTTGGCACGTATGGTAAATGTCATTTACATTTTACTATAGGAGGTTCCCCCACTATGTGCCTTTAGGTTGAGTACTTTCATTGATAGCTTCATTTCCCAGTCCCATCAGAATTCTTGAACGCCACTGTTCTTGTGTTAAACCTTGAGCAACTCGTTGATAGTTAGCATCGATGATTTCATCCCGTACAGCTCTCGTGGTCAATTGTATACTGATAGCTGCTTTAAAACAGCTGTTGGCTTGTTCCACCGAGTTCAAAAAGGACTGTAGGGGGATAGGGTACGAATCAAAAAACGATCTTCATACTCAGGTGGTATAGTAGTGTTGAGGTGCGGTCTTACTCCATCATGTACTATAACTACCGGACCTGGAAAGCGCGGAGCAGCTTCGACATTGATCACGTGGTCAATAAATATTTGATACATAATTATGATCCAATGTTTTCTGCTGAAGATCAAAGTATACTAATCTAACATCAATATTGATTGCCAGTGTGAGGTTGATATTCCGGCCCCTAGCTCCAATAACCTGCCGAACTCTTTCGCTTATAGGACCTCTCCCTTGATTCCTTCTTGTGTACACATTGAAGCCACATTCATCAATGTACACTATATGCTGACATTCACTGGTAAGTGAGTAAACCATGTGGCGTATTCAAATCGTAGTTCTTTGCTTGCTGGAATATTGCGTCTAAAAGAGACGTCCGCATCTTTCCCAGCAATCTTTACAGATATGAGTTGATTGTGAAGATGCATATGAATTGTCGTGGCATGTACATGAGGCTTATCTGGCAACATTCTTCTTAGTCGATCGTTTATTCTTGCCAAATTAGTGAACGGCTTCTCTATAGCGATGCGCAAAATTGTTTCAAGCATTTCGTCATCAACTCTCACATGTCGCTGTCCTCTCTGGTTCCTTCTCTCAACTCCCCTTCTACTAGCCAGACCCGTATGATGCTTCTCACCGTATCTCTATTGATATTCAGGTTGTCCGCTAACAGTAGATGATCCTCTCCGTTTTCAAAACAGTTCACTATTCTTTGTCGATCTTCATTGTTGACTTGTCGATGACGTTGTATTTCCTGGGCCATTTCTTTGTTGAAAAATGAATATTCTTAATTCATTTCAATATAGTGTAAAATAATTGCATAATTTGTTAAGCAGACAACCACACTACGTTAAAATGAATACAGTTCGCATGCTAAATCAAACTCTTTTTGTTACATAATAAGTAGAAAATGGCTATTAGAATGCACATAATAATAAGTGCGTAATATATTGTAATCTGAATGATCAATTTATTCAAATCAATTTCATATTTAATAAACACGTATTTTTGAACACTACTATCGGTAAGTTGGATGCAGTTCGCAGTAACGAGATTGCAAAATGCTATATTATGAAAATATTAATGTTTTTCTTACTATACAACAATATTTATAATGGGCAATATTTTGTTGAGTGTTTAGATTTAAATACGCAGAGACTATTTCTAAAAAACTGTTTTCTTTGCTGAGTTTTCTCCATATATCATATAATATTCAAGAATTCTGTTATAGATTCTTAAGTTCTGTCATAAACTAACCACTTTTAAATTAGCGCTAAATATTTGTTTACACTAAGTAAGTACAATTGGAGAAAATTGCATTTTGTTGATATTACTTTAAACACGAGTTACATACCTTATTGTATTATCTTACTAGATATAGAATATAATTTGATGTCTATGGATTTTACATGTGTTTTACAAAATATACTATCGATAACGAACAAATAATACGATATTTTAAAGTTCATGATCTGTGCCACTTCAACTTATATGCACAGTAAGTAGATTGTATACGTATACGCGTCAAGTTTTATTATTCTTCCTATCATCCGAGAGGGTTATGTATTACTTTGAGTTCTTGATATATGCCAAATTATGTGAATAAAAATTACATAGTGATTTTATTCAGATATTTAAATATCATCGCAACACCTTATAAATTTTATTTATTTATCTATTATAATACGTATAAATTGAAATAAATTTTTAACTAATATAAAACATTTATGTACATGTACATAAATTATAACGTTTTATAATCCAGGTTTACTTCACATCAATTTATTTAAAAAACGAATTTTACAATTCAAAGAATTAATATGGGTGACGCACCAGTACCTTGTAATTTTTATCCTCATTTTAACTGGACTCAACTGGACGTTGACCAGGAAAGTGGAAGAAAGACTTGCTGCTGTGGACATCGATAATGTAAAAATTTACGATGGTGCGGTTTTAATAAAAGCGATTTTGTCAGCGTCTGTCTTCTCCTTTTTCTCTATATGTTGCATATGAGTTTTATAAATGATTCATTTTTATACCTGAAAAGAATTTATGTTTAATAGTACCGATAAGCTATTGAAAATTAAATGAAAACAAGTTAAAATTATTTAAATATTCCAATCCCTTATTATGCTTGATACAGTTGTACATTTATTATAAATGTAAATTTTAATATTTCATTTTATTTATATTAAAGAGTCACGGTTACTCTACTGATATAAATACGTCATAATTATTCCAATGTTATGCTTGTTAGCCACATGTGCAGTCCATGTTGTCTCAATCCGATTATGTATTTATGAGAACCATGCATAATGTTTCTCATTCTGAGTGGTTCTCTTTCTCTCAAAGAGTAGTTTCAAGTCAAGAGTAACACCAATGTTTCACCTAAGTAACACCTAACAGTCACTCAAGTGTTACCATAACCCAAATTAAAAAAATACTTCAAAATTGAACTATTGAATACTTGAAATCAACATTTAGTAAAATGTATACCGAGTAAATCCAAAGTAGCTCGAATCTTACTCTAACATGGACTGTAAATTGCAATAGTACTAAAAATGGCCTATTGTATGTATATATTATTATAAAAAATAACTGTATATAAAGTAAAAATGACATGGGACAAAGTAATCTAACAAGTTTATTTATAATTTTAAAATCAAAACTATAAAGTAAAAATGACATAGGACAAAGTAATCTAACAAGTTTATTTATCATTTTAAATTCAAAACTATAAAATATATGTTTTATAAAAACTATATAACTTTAAAATATATGTGTACAATTTTAAATTACCCTAACTCTTAGGTGTAATATAAAAAGATGATTTCAAGTTGCGGAGTAATTTACTCTGATGATTTAGACTGGAATCTTACACATCTTACACAATTCGACTGGTTCGGAAGCCAGATTTGCAGCTGGACGGTTTCTCACCTTGATCAAGATCGTGTATAATTCTCTCCTTTACTATCTTCTCCATAAATTTTGCGATACATAATGTTAAAGTGACTGGTCTGAAGGATGAAATATTATGTGTCTTTACCTGGATTGGAGATAGATCTGATAATGCCAATTTTCCATTATGCTGGGAGCTTTGTCCCCGTGCCGATACATACCGAATTTCGATATTTAAAAATCTGATTTTGAAGGTCGAACAACAACATAATTCCCGATATTAAGGTAAATTTGTCTTTCTCAATTTTAACTATTTAACCTAAATTTTAAAATAATTTTTTATTGTTTCTTTCTTTGTTTAATCTGATATTTTTCAATTATAGGAGTGAGATATCTCTCGTCATAGTTTCATAATATTTACAAAGAGTCATTCCTTAAAATAACGCCAGATTTTTAATCGCGTCTTTCTTTAAGATTTTATATATGAAGTATATGAAGTATATGCAACGATTTTTGACGAAGCGCTCATTCAAAGAGATCATAAAGACAGGTTAAACAATATATCAACCAAGTCGAAATATTGACTTTTAATTAGTGAAATCATTTATATAAAACATTGAGAAGCAAAATGTACCACTTCTTGTCCAATAATACTGTTCTTGTTTTTTAAAAACCTTTAATTTGACTACTTTAATATATCGTGTCAAAATTTGTTTTTTCATTCTTTTATGTGGATATGTGAAATTTGTATGCCAATTTATATTAAAAACGTTTCTTTGCGTTTCTCTTATTATCTAAGATACACATTATTTTTTAAATAAATTAAATTAAATTATAAAAGCATTGTTTATTTACTAATACATGCATGATTTAAGTATGTATTCCTTATTATTATGAATAATAAGTATGTATTCCTTATTATTATGAATAATAAGATGCATAAAATAATATTAATAAGACAACATTCAATTATACATTGTGTATATTTATTGCAAATACTACGTACTATATACCTCAAAGATATTATATAAGCGATAATAATATAATATCTTTGATAAATCTAATCGATTTCATTAACATATATATATTTAAATGATATACATTTAAATTTAAGTAAGGTAGAAAAAAGATTTGCCAAATTTAAAAGCTTGTGTGAGCAGGCATGACTTTATGGTGATTTTATACAAAAGTGGTTTCAAACAGGAGCACAAATTTATAAAAGCAGACTTTAGTAAGCTCGCCAAAGCCTAGAATTTAAAAGTTATTTTTATGTAGCATGTCACTAGAGCAAAATAGCTAAAGCGGTTAGAAAACCTATGACCCCAAAACGTGACCTAAAAAAATTGAAGTTGAAATTATTCATCTTTGACTACAGCAGGCCCCTTGATGAAATCAATATTTCGTTACATACAGGTCATGGAAATCGAAATACTACAAGACACGACACTTAGTTTTTTATGTGGACAACATATGGCGGATTTGTTTTGATGTTTTTAATGACTGTATAAGTATTAAAATCTAGAAAACTTATTTCGTAAAAATTTTGAAGTAGTCCCAAGAATGCAGATGTTTTATTATTAGGAAGGTGCTTTTTGTTGTAGGGTGTAATTAGGGGTACAAAAATAGGAACACATCAATAAAATATTGAAAGCTTTGCATTTCCAAAATATTTAACAATATTTATGAACATGTAGGTACGTAACCTTAAATCTAAAAAAATGAGAGAACATCGCTGTTCCAGTATTGATATCTGGTTATTATAAATAACTAACCAATTTGTCTATTTCAGTGTATGCATTTTTCAATAATCTTTCTAAGGGAATTTCCTATGGGTATCTCCAGTAGCGTGCCCTACATCCTCCAGTCCCGGAAAACCGATTAAAAGGTACAGGGGACCTTCAGTTTCATCTTTTGGCCCTTCTCTATGAAACTTCTAGTAAGCGCGAATCCTGGCTCATTCCTGTTCAATACCTTATAGGCGTGACAATGCTTCTTACCTCGATTAATGTAACAGAATGGCTCAATGTTCCAGTTCAATTGCCGATTAATGAGATTTACAATTTTTCAACGTTTTCCAATTATTAGTCCAGTCTGGATAATACATTCGGTATTATCATATTAGTCTGTATTTCGGCTGTCAACATCGCCGCTTGTGAAACAGTGTGTGAAATTAATCCACTTATTTTCCTAACACTTATTTTCCATGATGGCGGCCATGGTGTAGTTGTTAGAGCGGTGAAATCTCGACCCGTGGGTTAGAATTCCTTTCTGGTCACAATAAATATGATTGGCGAAGTGTGCGTACTTCACAATTGCTTGTTCCCCGTGGTCTAGGCCACTTGATCCGACTTTGATTGCATTATATGCAGATATTGTCATTAAGTCAAATTTAATTTAATTTTCAATTAATTTAACAATCATCTGTGCAATCATCTATTATATATTATACATTTACTGTTCACATGCACTATATTAATAGGCTTCGTTATTTTAATCAGTTGTGTACACTTTTAATCCTTCTGCGTAACCTTTTCTTGTTCAATAATATAGCCTACTTCTCTGTATACATTCTGTTTAATTCGTACACATATTGTATAATTATAAGCTTCCTCCTTTTAACATGTTGTATACACTTCCATCATTTTATCCTATTACGTCACCATGTCATATTCAACTATTAAATAGTCTGTCTCTCTGTTTTTTATTCATATTTTATCGCACTCGATAAGGGTAGTTTTTCTTCCGAAAAATCCAAAAATTATATACTTATTTTACAGCAGTTCGTGCTTTATCTGCTATTTTATTTAGTAAAATGCTGCTACAGGAAAACTACATCTATCTATTATAAGATATTTACTGTGACATAAAGGTTTTATAAACAACATTTCAATAAAACTGATTTTTCTATGCATTTCTGACTTGATATGATTACAAATATTATATCAACTCACATTTTTCTAGATCGATTGTAATTGTTTCAATATCATCATTATCATACTTAAGTCGCAGCTTGAATATTTTGAATTGGTAGAGTTTCGTCAATATAAGAGTGCGAAAACAATACTTTGTATAAGTCATTTGAATCACACTATTGAAGCCTACAATAAAGACGGAAGATTTTGCTATGTAGGTATATAAAATAATTAAATATTAAAAATAAACTTTTATAAGTAATTTGAAATCAAACGGCCACAATATTTTTTAAATAAAAGTAAAAATATGTAATATTAAAAACTTAGTAAATTTGAATTTAAATTTGTTGAAAAATATTTCAAACCTGCGAAAAACTTTAAATAAATAAACTTATTTAATAATTTTATAAAAAAATGCATAAAACTGGATAAGTGTATTTTCAATTGCATAATCTGTAAAGAAAACATGACGTGGTACTATTATAAGGAAGTGACAACGGTAACAACCGTAAATGGATCAATATTTCTGGTTCTGTTTGTTTCACGTGATTAAATTCAGTATTAATTTTAGTAGTATTTAGTAGTATTATATTTAGTAGTAATTTTAAATAGTATTATTTTAAAAAATTATATAATATATGCTAACTCATTTACATATTATTATTTTAAAAATATATTTAAAAATATATACATATTGTATTTTTACTAGTCTTTTATATCGTGGTGAATAAAATATATAAAGATTCCTACAAAAATATAAAATAAAGAATCTATTTTTTAACCACAAACTTATTTCAAATTATTACTCCATTTGTTCAGATAGCTATTCTACGCTTATAAAATATATGCTAACTCAATTACATATTATTATAGAAAACATATATTTAAAAATATATCAGTATAATCATTTATTAATCTTTTATAATTATCGTGGTTATTAAAAATCCGGAAAGGGTTTCTTTTTACCATAGTCTTATTTTTTTCAAATTGTTACGTCATTTTTTCAGATAGTCAATCTATGTATATAAAGTAAAACAAATATCTTTGATTTAGATGCATTAATATAATTCCAAGAACATACTTGGACAGTTCTCAGAAACAAGAAGTTTCCAACTGCTGATCGATATATTCCATGACAAATTATCAACATTACGATAATGTCCATAAACTTTAAATTTGAGAGCTTCTTTAAGTCCATTATAAAATGTATCTATAGAATTAAAGTAAAAGGAAGAAATAGGAAAACAAAATTTCATTGAAATTATGGCGACAAATATTTTAAAATAATTAAATGCAAATGCAAATGCAAATGCTTGCAACAAACAAAATAATTATGTTGTTAAATAAATCAATAAATGCAAGAAGCTTACAATATTGAATTACAATTATCAATATGGGGAAAAATATATATGTACATATAATGAAACAAACGTACTATCAGCATATATGTTAAACCATGACTCAACAGTTACCAAAATAATAAATCGGCTTCCATTGAATCAAACCACACTAACAAGCAAACGTAGTCTTTGTTGTCAACCAAAAACGAAATATTGAAAGTTGGTAAAAGTTTTGTACATATGCTTATCTTTATTAGGTTTGGTGATTCTATATCACTTTACTATTTAATTAATTATTGTGTAATAGTTCTAAATTTATAGTAAATGAAATAAATATAATAGTGAATAAAACTGTCATAATTAGAGAAATCATTCGCGAAAAAGGAAAATAGGAACTCTGAATTGTAAAATTTTAAATCATTTAAAATGAATAATTTCATAAATTCTAAAATAAAAATACTCTAAATATAACATATAAAGTATTATCCTCACTTCACTTAAGATATGAAATGGGTAACATCAGAGATATATAGCATAAAAGAATAAAAACGGAAAATCTTTAGTAACAATTGTGTTAATACTATTATTTTACCAGCAATTTGTCGTTTAAATTCTCCTATATTAAATCCTGTATGATATATTTATGAGAAAAACCTTCCAAATAACTATTGATAACATTTTTAGATAGGTACTATTCACAGTAAATCATTAATAGAGATATTTATACCAACTGACATCGGGATGACTTGAGCTGCACGCTATTTCGAGTTTTATCATTGTATTCGAAGAGTAGAGAATAGTGAGTATAGGGATAGGGATAGATTCTTGGAAAGGCGATTGTCCTAAAGCAGAAATGTGTGAAGGTTATGTTGATTAGGTAATCAATATCTGTAAGACATAAAATAAGAATGATTTCATGGTAAGTTAGCTTATATAAAAAAGTACTTGTTTAGGTATAAATTAGGTATATTTATTAAAGGTATGGTCAATATTGATATGTATGTATTGTTTCTATTATTATAGTTCATAAGTTATTATTTATAATAAAATTTTGTCAGTAATTATTATTGTGATATATACAAATTTAAAATAAATATAATATACTTTAAAACATTGTAAGTTTACAAGTAAGCTGCATAAAAATTGTTTGATTAATAACTATCTAAGCAAATACACATCATTAGAATAAATGTGTACGTATCACGTTTGTGGACACTTTGTGTTTTTTTAAACTGAAAGCAAAAATAATAATATGGGTATTAAATTGTAGATATAAGTGATAAATATAATAATAACAAAATTTAACAAATTGATAAACATATTCTAAAATAATATATAACAAATTTCATTTAAATCTTGTGGATATTAATTTAATTTCAAATGAACTTTCAAACAACTTATATTGTCCAACTTACTAGAACAACTATTTCTGTCCAAAACGTGATCCTCATTGATAATAGCTTCGTGTAATTCATCACCTTGATTGTAAATTCCATAAATGCTGACATTCAACCAATGAGAATCAGGATAGTAATCTAGCGCATCTATAAATAGGTAAATGTATTTAAATGAAAAAATAATATACCTTTGTGAATGAATTTATAGGTACAAGAAATTTTTTCCTTGCTAAACATACCAAATTTCTTTCCAGAAAGCTAATAAAGAAACCCCAATACACAAAATATTTAGTATTTTATTGCTTACATTCTTGTGCAGCTGACAAATTATGTTGATATTGGGTTCCATTTTCTAGAATCAGGTTTAGTCTATAAAGATTGTAGCGCTTCAGAGGAGGCAATGTAACTACTTGACGACACAATTTGCCATCGAAGTGAATGTACACGGATAAATCGTCAATAGCTGGTCAAATCAAATTTTAAATATAAATTGATATACAAAAATGAAATATAAAGTGCTGAAACCTGTAGAAAAGTCATTACAATTATATTCATCATAATTAAAATTTGCTTGTACTGCAATAAACTTTTAGCGAAAGAAACATGTAAAACAAAAGGATATTAAATTTCGATTTTTCGTAAAATAGAATTTTGGGTCATTAATATCAATAAGAAGAATAAGTTATACATAAAGTTATTTCAATTCGATGGCTATACTTTTATGTGATAGTATTAAAATATAGAATAAGAGCTTATGTTGTAATGGTTGGCCTGAAAGAAATATAAAAAAGGTACATAATTTAATTTTCTTTAAAAACTACATACTAATACTTATTCTATTTTAATATAGTGTATATAAGTTAATGATCTCGCCTGGGCAGAAAGATCTTTGCAATCGGATTGGCTGGCTGATCAAAATGCTTCTATTTGTATTGAAAGCTTCCTGACCGTATATCAAAATTGTTGTATTTTCTGGATCTGTTGGATGAAATGAATCTGAAAGAAGGGCAACATTGATTTTTATAATTTTGGAATGCTTCCATTGCAAATAAAACTTTTAAGTAATAAAATATTAACTCGTATATATAAATATATGATATGTAAAATGAGACATAATTTATCCTTGACCTTTCCATACTTTATTTTCATTATTAAATTTATCAACTTATATATATGTATACTTAAAGAAAACATATTTTTGTTATTACAATATTATATTGTATTGTATTGTATTGTAATACACATCGTTTTTGTGATTATTTTGCGTCTAATTCTATTTAAAACGCATATTTATTACTTAAAAGCTGTAATTGGTTTAATATATGTATGTATATAAATGAAACGCCTATATATCAATAAATGCATTGTAGTATAATCCTTGATATATAATTAATGTTTTATTATACAAAATATGTGTATAATAATTCTAAGAATTATAGATTAACATTTGGATTCTATAATAATAAGAAGACGAAGAAGAAGAAGAAGAATGTGTAATAAGAATTTTATAAAAATACATTTACATTCAATAAATCTTTTACACATTGTATTATTGTATTATTGTTAGTATCTTAAATTTTTTTTTTATTAATATATTTATAAAGATGTTGTTTACTGAAAATTGTATTATTTTAGTTTTGAATATATAAAATTAAATTTACAGTCTTTTAAATAAAAATTTTGATAAAATTTCTGTGAGAATTTTAAATTCTAACAGAAAAGAAATTAGCAACTTACATTCGGTTTTGTTGAAAATTTGCTCGGATTTTACGAAATTGTGAAACGGATCGAAGATCTTAATGTAGTACGACTCAAACAGATCTGATTCTTCCCAAATCAAAGTTCTCAAGCAAATGTCAGAATTTGCATCAATATTGACAGTGATACCTGTCGATAGGGTTGGTGAAATATGATTAAAATTGAGAAATTTTCTATATTAATATATAGTTAATGAATATAGCCCATTAAATGATTTCATTTCTTTTAACAGGAGCAGTTCGTTGATTCTCACAAACGCATCTAATTGATTAGAACTCATTGATTTTTTAACATCGCGACAAGACACTTTAGATGGAATAAATATAAATATTTTATTTTTCACTTACAAATGGCATAAACTCGTATACACGTACAAATATACCTATATTAGGTAAATAATATTAAAAGTAAATATATAAACGAGTAGAAGCAGACTTACATTTTTCACATTCACTTTGTAATGAATTTGAAATTGCATTATGGAAAGTTTCTTTCAACTCCATTTGAAACAGTTCTTTTACTAAAAATGTGTATACAGTGATATTAATTTTTCAGTATTTATAATATTAAATTGTTAACAAATATTACCACAGTAAATCACTTTACAGTTTTTGCTAAACGTTGAATGGTGTACTTTCCTATTTAGAAAAATTGTCATAACACAATTCTATTATTAGTACTCAAAATGCATATGTACCCTCTAATAGTATGATATATAAACAAGAGGTATGTTAGCGAGAATGTAGTTTAAAAGTACAAATATGTATATCATGTATTATCTACGTAAGAAAATTAATATTAAATCAGTTTTTCTATATCATTTAAAATATACATTAATCTCAATATTTATAAAATTATAATAATTTAATTTATATTTATATTAATATTTATAAACTAATTTTTAAATATATGTACAATTTTATTTTCTAATTTTTCTTGCATATTTTTACTTTTTAGAATGAAAATATTTGTTGGATTATTTATAATTATATTTCTATAATTTAATATCTTACTAAGATTTCATAATATTCCAGAATGTTTACAAGTGTAAACATTAATTAATTTATTATAGTAACAGTAAACATTATGAATATATACTGAAATAAACAAATGCATGTAAGTATGCTGATAACAATGTAAAATATCTTATATTTTATTTATAACATTCATGTCCAGCAATTAGGCAAACAAATAAATAAAGTAATATATCATCCTAGAATTAGTTACTTAACTGTCCATTATAGTTTAAGTCAATTCTATTGAATGGTATACTAAACTCACATTATTCAAAAATGCATGTCCATTTGTATTATTATAAGCTTCATACGTTTATGTCATCAACTAAAATTTAAACTTTATTTTTCTATTTATACTTAAATGAAATAGTTGCTATAAGATGAAATAATTATCATATTGCTCATGTAAATATTGTTATACACTTCTAAATATTTTAAACATTAATTTGCGTGAACACTAGAAAATGTCTGATTTTAAAATGAACCTAATGAAATGACCAAATTATTAATTACTTTTAATTAACAGCTTATCATCATTCTATGCTACATTAAATGTGGAATAGATTTTCATGAAGCAAATAATTTAGAAAAATGGATGCGATATATATGTAACACAATGAGTACTAAATATTATACTGTTAAATATATATCCTTTATGTAACACTATATTTTTGAATGAATCTAAAATATATTATTTTTATGTCAATTGAAAAACAAGGCCAGAGAAAATGTCATAAATAATCTTAACATTTTCAAAACATTACCTACTATTAATATAACACTAATTATAATTGCAGAAATAGTGCTACATATTTTAGTGTTTTACAAGCAGATTTAAATTTTAATGTATCCAGTAGCACTTTACAATCTAAATTTAATCAACGATATTTTTTCAACTAATGACTAAGATCATTAAAAACACACAACTGTTATTCATGGATTTGACGAAGTAACGCTTCCTCATTTTTGCAATGTATATGTCTGAAAATAAAGACGAAATGTGGATCACAATAACGCAATACACCAATAATTCTATAGATAATACATTCAAAATATTCACACACACACACACATACAATTAATGGAAACTTACTATGTAAGGGAATATTAACATTCATATAAGAGTAGCAACTTGAATTAATCAAATGACTCCAAACTGCATTGCGTATCTGAAATATTATTCACAATATTAAAAATAAATATGTATTTATCTAAATTTTCGAATCTATTTCAAGTTTAATTTTAATTTTAATTAAATCATCAAGTTGTCTTCAATATATGTAGAGTGTTATAAGCCCTGCATCATACATTAGGCTAAAGCAATGCATGATTGATGAAGGTTTTTGATAATACATTACGTAATGTTTAATTATTGTGCTCAATTATTCAATAATTTTAAATCAGAAGCTTTATATTTACAATGACTGTTACTAGAATCCATAAATAGTGTATATACAAATTCTGTGAATGGATAAAGTAAAATACACGCATAGCAACTATGACATATAAATAATGGCTTATGACTATAATCATACATGTTATCTGGCATAGATACGAAAAATGTCTAATATCATTGATATATATTTCGGCTCCAAACCAAAGCCATTTTCAATGAAATAAATTTCGAAATTTACATATATAGCAGTGATATTTAAACATGTTAAGTCTTTAGTTCATTTTGTACTAAAAATAAAAACTCTAACAAATCTGAAATATGTGGATAATTCATAATGCAACCAATAAGAAAGAGTTTCTCTAATACCTAAAAGTAAATTTTAATAATTTGCAGGATTTTCATCGAGTAAGTCTATGATAATAATCGTAATATTAACAATAATAAAATGAATTAATCAATATTTTTATTTGTTTAAAATTAGCTAAAAAAATTAGCTTAAAATTATTTTCTTTAATGCAGCACTATCACTTTTTTCATATTAAGTGCAAACTCACTAATAAACTCTTAATTTAAAAAATTGTTTCTAAGAAAAGGGTTAATCGCGTTTTGTTTTTAATTACTTAACAACTAAAAAATTAAAAATTAAAATAATTTCAGAGTTTCCTATAATCGTCCTTCTCATTCTCCCAACATACACCCATGAATACTAAATACAGAAAATTTAATATATACTAGTAGAAAAAAGCATTTTGTATTAAATCAAATTATTTAAACCAATTAATAGTAAGCATTATTTCTTGCATTTAAAATGTCAACATCCTGAAAACCGAATAAATGTATATTCCTTACTCTATACTTGCTTTGTAATTGTCTTCTAATTTTTAGGAAACAAACGTAATTTACATTTCTATTATTTCTTTTAATTTCTATAATTGCATTTGGATTTTGATTCTTATAATATTATGCAAAAGTTTATAATAACTTTTTTTAAATAGATTACCACTAATTACATATTATTAACATTTTGTAGAAAGCATTTTTTATAAATTATTGTAATTCGATTTTGTAATCGTAATTTTGTAATCATTGCAATTATTTTAATCATTTTGATTTCCGTTCTGTGCTGTAAAACTGTTGTATTGATATAAAAATTAGATGTACTACGCAAAACCATAAAAAGGTTATCTGAACTTCTCATCATAAAATTATCATCATAAGACCAAAAAGACCAACAATAGATTTGTGTATAATTAAATCCCAACAATTGAGAGGATGATTTAAACATATTTTCTTGATAATAGTAAATAATCCTGAATTTTCTTACTTTGTTATGAATCTGAGACCGAAGAATTATTCTAAAGTCCACAAAGTTATTAACTAAAGCGGCTGTAAGCATTTTAAACTGTTCGCTTTTGACTGATAATCGCGAGTTGTAGAAAATTAGAAATGTTCCAATTAAAATTGTGATAATCTTGCGCTTAACATAAATATACGTTTCGATATCTTTACAAATCATATTAATGAAATAAATTTAATTTTTTTTACATATCTTAATCCATAAATATATCCGAAATCACATCGTGCAAATCAATGGTTCTGAAAATCCCTTTATAATAAATATTCTAAACTATCAATAATTATGTCGATTGATTTTCAATGAGATTGATTAATATAATTTTTGGTGCAATAGCACAAACTATAAATATGAGGTCATAGAGTAATTAAACAGTTAATTTACTATTTCTATTTAATTACTCTAATGATACGATGTTATCCCATAGAGTAATGTTTTATTACTCCATGCGTCTTCCTAAATACTCGAAGATTTCATTGATGAAGACCACACATACATATATTATATATACAAATATACATATCAACAATTAATATAGATATAAACAAATACGTAGTCCTCGACATTGATATTATCAAATTTGAGCTTTTTAATAAATGCTTTCGTGATAATTATTCTTAACATTAAATACTAGGGCTGACTAGAATGCTGTAGCATTTCTCAAGCTATACACAGCTAAAGCTGTTGATCTTGACTTTACGATGTATCTAATAAGAATATTTTTTTCATTTAACATTTCTATTTATAAGTCATGCTCTAATCCAAAACTGAAACATAACAAATTGCTATCTTCAGTTAACATTATCCTTTTTGTAATTGTTGATATGTCTTCGACGCATTTGATATGACAAAAAACGATTTTTTATATTTAAATTAATGCTGTCTATGACGTCAACGCATTTATTTTGTCGCCAGTTTATATATCTAAAATCTATAAAACATGAGACTATCAATTATAACATAAAATATATTCTATGAAATTGTAAGACTATGCTAAGATATTCTTTTATCATTATTATATGCTTTATTTTCATAAGTGAGAATTCCTTGTTTTTGAAATCTTATAAATAATATTCAGTTGGTTTTAATTTTTGCTCATTATAAGCTTAGATGGGTATATAGGTACTAGCCTCAATATGATATGTCAATCAATATTGTACGCTTTAAATTGATACTATTATAACATTTTGGTTTCATCTGCAAAGCAAACATACTTCAATGTGGGTTTTCTTCTCTCTTTTGAGCTATTATTTTGTATGACTATGACACAGTTTTATTGAGGAAAGTTTTATGAAATATTACCGGAAAAAATAAATTTAATTAATAAAATGTATTTTCTAATAAAAAGTAAATATCTATCATGAGTCTAAAAGAACAAAATAAGAATAAAAACTCTTTTAAAAAAATCAAAACATTTCTTAAAGGTTTGCTGAAGCATATTTAAAAGTTTATTTTAAATTCATTTTGTTCCTTAGCACTTTACATTTATGTTGATAAAAAACTTTAGCTTTTTAATGCACCTTAGTCTGATCTATTGGCAGACAAATAAAAGTTTATTCTCCATTAGCATTAATTACTAGAGCTGGTAGGATCTCTCCTTAAGTTTCATCGCTGCAGAGACACTTAGCCTGACGATGATACCACATCCTCTAATAATTGTAATATTCATTCTATTGCATTTATATTGTAGTTGTATCGCATGTAATAAAAAGAAGAAGAAACATCTGTTCAAAAAATTGAAAGGGAAATAGACATCTTTTAAAAGTTACAATTATAGTTGCATTTTTACGAATACCTGACGATTGCATTAATATTAAAATTAAACATTTTAATAAAAATAATATTATAGCTATTATAGCCTTTATTTTTAAAATCACTAATTGTTTATTTTTGCTAAAAATTTATCAAGTTTATAATATTCTCATTAATTGTGATCTAAAAAAACTGACCGCGTCGTAAAAATGAAAGCCAAGAACCGAGCTCCTCAAAAGAAAAACGTTGAAATGATATTGATGATACGAAGTACAACCATTAAAGAAATTGATATGAAAAGGACGTCAAGATTTCAAAAACTAAAAGTTAAAATGATATTAATGATACATAGTACAGACATTGAAGAAATTAATTTAAACATGGCGCCAAGATGTAATTGTTACAATATTTTCTGTTTAAAATGCATGAACGTATAAATCAATATGGAACATGAGTATACGTCTAAACTGTAAAATTCATAAAAATATAATAACAAAATTGTGAAAAATTCTTGGTAATGGAACATTTTTACGGAAGCAATGAAACCACAAGAATGCAAAAGTGATTGTTTTAAGTAAGCCAGTCAATTTTTATAACATAACATAATAAAATAATATAATTTATACCATTGCCACGATATTTTTCGGAATTTTATTGTCATACTTTTATAAATTTTACAGTTTAGACGTATACTTATGTTCCATAGTGATTTATACGTTTATGCATTTTAAACAGCAAGTATTGTTAACATTACATCTTGGCGCCATGTTTCTTCGATATTTGTACAATATGTATCATCAATATCATTTTAACGTTTTTTAATCTTGGTTTTTTTTATATATCAATTTTCATCATATATATTCATCTTATTCACACATATTCATCATCAATATCATTTCAACGTTTTTCTTTTGAGAAAATGATTGAGAATGATATCTGCAAGTATTCCTTCTACTATCATACGAAAGAAGAATGGTCGTATATCAGAGACTGCTGATCAATTCTACATCAAAGTATCGGAACAAGAGGCCACCCTGTCTGTTGCCATTTATGGTCAAGATCGCGTAAAAATGGAAGAAGAAGGTGCTTATGCCCTCCACAAGTCATCAAGTTTTAACAAGGCTACAAATCATGAAACTGAAACGAGAAAAAAATGTCTAACAACTGTTTATTTCAAAATTATACTTTTTAAAACGATTATGTACCCTAATTTTATTTGAATTAATGTTTATTTTTTATTAGTGCTTGCGAAATGTTGTGTGAATTTTAATCATATGTAGTCGATTGAATGCAGCATATTAACGTGTAATCTACTGTAAATTGTTCAGTTGTAATTATTCCTACTGAAAATGATGAAAATGATTATTTGAAAATAAAATATTGTATTTATATTGTTTTTATTGTATTTATTTGTATTTATATTGTATTTATTGATTATGATGATTGCTGAACCAATAAAATGCAAGGAACATATTCATTCAAATTTCATCAAAATACATAGCCGTAGTACGCAGGATGTCAAGGCTTTGCATAGCCGGGTTTAAAGGATTTATAGTAGATAAACAGTTGGATATGTATATAGTTGAATAAGTATATAATATATTGCAATTAAAATAAAACTGTTTCTTGAAACAAATAATAAATTTTACGTATTTTGTTTATAGCATTGGATATAAATGCCTATATTATGCTAAATAATTACACAATTTTGACTATACAAGAATACACAATTTATAAATTACACAACAAAATCATCACAAACAAAATTATAAGATCAGCTATACACGACAAAATTTATACACACCAAAACTATCTACATTACAGCATTCAATAATACATGCAAGATTTGTGGACCTATACCATTGTATAGAAAGATAAAGAAAAAGAAAGAGAGAGAGAGAGAGAGAGAGAAATAGAGCAGGGAACAGTTGTATGTAATCGTAATAGAATCACAGAAACACTATAAATTAGAATATATTATGTAGGTATGTCTTTATTCACCATACAGATAATATCACTCGAGGGGTGAGAAGATCAATACTGTCTCATCAATATAATTGATTGCGTATTTGAAATGAGGAAAGTAATACATTTGGGAGGACTTTGGTGATAGTTAAGGAATACAATCCAGAAGATATATGGCAATACGGGCTTTGATTCGTAAGCTACTCGTAGATTAAACTGTTTCTTGCGTCATCGATAACCTCTTCAACGACATCCTCAGCAACTTGTGACAGCTCGATATTCCAGGAGGCTTCGTGGAGCGTCTCTGCAACAATCTCCTCCGCCAAGCGCGCCAAATTAGAGTCGTCCATTCTCAGTAGTCTAGTGCAACAGAGTTTATCAAACGATACAAGTGAATTAAATGCTTTCTTCAAGTTCAACTAAACTTGATCTTGAAGGGAATTAGCAATTATGTTAGGTTCATGATATTGAGAAATAAACGGAAAGATTTGTCGTAAAATAAATGTATCGCTGGTTATCAGATATGTTATTGTTCCACTAATTTATCAATCAATTCTATAACCATATGTATGTTAGCAGGCGCAGTAAGCTTTAACTTTTGTAAGGAAAGTAACCACAAAATCGACATTGTGGGAAATACTGAATAGCAAGAGGTAGAATATAAGTTTCACAATCGACCAATCAGTAAACAGCTTTTTGACAAAACGAAAAGTGGGGGGAAGAGAAGAGGAGGAAGGTGCAAGGGGAGGCGGGTACTCGGTAATATTCCATCTAGGACTGCCAGTTTCATTCCTCACAGTCTCTTCGCTGTATTTCTTTTTGAGGTGGCATCGAAACTGTCCTACTGCTGCCATAGTCTGCCAAAGAATCTCTCGCGATATTAAGGAGTAGATCAATACTTAAATCGATTTGATGTCTTTTGTACTGTCATTCCAACTCTTTTCCCTTCTATATTATTGCAATATATCATTCATTTTCCAGCTCTAACTAGTTTATCTTCATATGTGTGTCCCTAAGAATCTACTAAACTGAGAAGACCGATGTCTTTTTATATTACAATAAAGTAATGTATATTTCATGTACATCTAGATACTACTAAATACTAGATATAGGTTGTTTATCTAGAAGTGTATGGTATATTTGATAGAACATTTGACAGAACGCAAATGAGTACAACATGGGAAAACTATGTTAACAAGCACTTAGTATAGGATTCATTTCTCATTCATAAATTTTAAAGGAAATATTCTAATTTAACATTGTTACCTATATGGAAAACACAAAGACGTTTTATTCTAATGTATTTGAAAAAACACTATAAATCGATAGTTTTTAAATTTTTGTGATTTAGTTTTCTAAATGTTAATTTCATAGTTTTTAGAAAATTGTTCTTATTTTTTAGTTTATTATTCTTAACCTACAGTATACTGCTATATACTTACATTTTTTTAAAACTTATAATCATGATTATTGCCATTATTTGAAATTTGTTAATTTAAATTGTAATTAAAATATTGTGAAATTTAATTTTCGATATTCTCAAATATCAATCAACACTTTGAAGAAAGATAAATACACGTTTTCAGGTATCCTTTTCTATATTTTATTCTACAGGGTGTCCAGAAAAAAATTCGATTGTTATAAAACAATAATATTGTTACAATTATATTATACATAATTTCTTAAATATTTATGAACTACATTGTTTAATAGTTCAAAATGGTTAAAAGACATTATTTAAGGTTACTTTAAGTAAATAAAGTAACGAAAATGTTTGTAAATAAAATAACGACATTTTTTTCCGGACACTCTTTACATGAAGGAATTGATAACTTTAATGAGCAATTAATATATAGCTTACCAAATAATTTTTATTTTTGACTAACTGATAAATGTTCAACGAATTATTATTTGTCTGATAAATTGTAATAAAAATGTTCCTATTGACTTTACTAAAAAACAGAATGTTTATAACTAAATTCTATATAAATTCTATATGTATATATATTTGTGTAATCCGCATTTATATTGTCATTAAATTTAGCTAATCATAATCAAAAGCAAAATGCTTTAGACATATTTTAATCAAGGTTATTGTAAAAAACTAGGCAGACTATATAATTTGGTATAATCTTCTATAAGTTTAAATGGTGGAATTAACAATATGCACTACTTTTCAGTATTATAAATGTTTTATAATAATAAAATTATTATTAGCCAAAAATGGCAAAAAGTGTGTTAGCTCATATCATAAAAAATTGAAATAAGCGTAAAATGTGTTAGCTCTTTAAAAATATATTTGACTTGAGCTAACTATGTTTTTTAATAT
>JAYRBW010094926.1:0-20626 GCA_036023295.1 Invenusta paracnida | reverse complement strand
AGGCAAAACTAGTTATTTGCCGCTATCGAAAAACTTTTTTATTATTCAAGCTATACTCCTATAAATTACATATTATTATAGCTCTAATTCAGGCGCACATTTCTATATTTTACGTTTCATATCAGTACTTTATATCATGTAGATTTTCCAGTTTGAAATTCGATCTTTTATACTGTTTTAGAACGTATAGTAACCATCGCATTATGGTGGGGATATAAAATGGCGAACTCTGAATATTTAATCAAACATATTTACGCTTCTTTTTACCGAGTGAACTCTCTTGGTATTATTACTTTATGGTTATACCTGTGCACAAGAACTACAGATCGTAGATATATAAAAATATAAATTTAATTGTTATATGTTAAATATAATCTTGACTAGGAAAAATATGCTTTCTTCATAAATATCTACATAAAAAAAGTAGAATACCTATCCATCTATTTTTACATGTAAAATTGGCGTTAATCATGTATTATTATCATATTATTAATTTCATAATTGACTACTTCGCTACCTTCTACTTGATAACCCATATTTTGAAAAACATTATTTGAATAAATTATATATTTTCGTTTACAATTTTTAGTATTCAGTTTATACAATTGTACAAATTGTATAAATCGGGCAGTTTGTAAGACTGCAGGGAGTTGTCGGACTTGTGTTGAGGGCTTGTCGTAAGGATCTGGTGCGATGGGCTATTCTGACAGGCAGCTGTAGACTTCTAAATAGGGCTTTACATTTATTGTCAACCCCGTCTCCCAAATACGGAATATGAAAGTAGAATACTCGTTCGGTCTTCTAATCCCTGCAGTCTTACAAATTGTCCGATTAAAAACGAACGGATTTGTAACATTCAACTGTTGTGTTTATTCGGCTGAATGCAGTATTTGCAGTCAATTCTACATTGGCTCATCTATCAGAGCCAGAGAACACTACAAGATCCGGACAAGGTCCATATTCATCACAGATCTCACTGCGGTGGTGACTTCAAATTTGAGGTAATAACTACAGACCATAATATTATCGGACTACGGGTAAAAGAGGCCTTCCTCAAAAAGGAGAGAAAACCTGAAATAAACAACCAATTGAAACTAACCCAGTTTGTGGAACTCACATTATAACTTGTATTGTTTTGCTCCCTGTAAAATTTTATCTGAATTGTGTTAACCATAAGTATATATTATGCTTAATCTATGCTGCAAAATGTGTTTTTATGCTTTTTTCTGTATTTTTTCTAAAATTCACTTTTTCATCATATGTATCTTAGTTTTTTAAACGATTTACTTAATTCTACTAAAAGTCCTTCTAACATTTGTGTTTATTTGTAATATAGAACTTCTAATAATATTTGTTATTACGACTTGGCTGTGTCAGACTGATTTGTTCTTTCCGTTTTAGCATCGCAAATTAGTACTTGATATGTATAATTGTACACCATGTATTAATTTATTGAGTTATACTTACCATCAGCTCAGGATATTTCTTGACCGTACAATCAATCTTTCTCATAATTTAAATTTATCTTGCTTATGAATAGGTTGTTTTACAGCGGAATATAAGGCTTTAATTAATTTTTTTTTTATCTTTCAGAATTTAGTAGAATTTACTACTATAGGTATATTTTTTCATATGTACATTTATTTTACACACACATACACATATATATATATATTATATGGAAGCTCATTTGTACACCAATGTTATTACTTGAAGAATTTAATTTTAGTAACGTTGTGTATGCTGTAATTGTTATACCTTGTTATAACAAAGTAACAAATATAAAATTGCTTTCTTATTATATGTTCATAAAAATGTTGCTTTATTTATGCGACGTGGACCGGCCCGATTAAATCGGGTTCAAAAACGATGCTAGGGCCTTGTACATTAAATATATAACGATATCTATTTCAATTTAGCACTGTAAGACTTTTGATAATAGTATCATAAAGCTATCCACACATTATATTATTTAACCTCTGTCTAAATCTGCGATAATATATAGATTGTTTATAATGCGATAACTTTATCTGTCTAAATAGGATATAAGATTGAGCATTTTTGCACACGCGCTTTATCAATGAATATATCAAAACTACAAAGTTTTTATAATGGATGCATATAAATAATATTTAATAAATAGCTTTTTGTAATCTCTGGGATGAAACAATATATAATATAATCATGGCGCCAATATATGCATTAGTGCATTTTATTTCAAAATATATAACAAATTGTTAATAATGCCTTACCTTTATTGTATTTATTTATAGAAACTATTGTAATATACAATAAAAATTTATATGTAATAAACTTTCGATTTTAATACATATTATTAATATTTCATTTTATTGTACTACTTACATATATAAAGTTAAAAAATAAAAAGTAATACATAACATGTTTTTGAAATTCATATCTATTTAAAAATATTAAAAATAAATCTATAAATTAAATTGACTGTACCATTAATATTTTGTAAAATTATTTAGATATTACACAAGATATTTTACAGTCTATCCTCTGTTTATTCTTTAACTTTGTTTGAGAATAAAGAAAAACATTGTTTTAATTAATCAATAATTATTTACATGATATTACCGTAGGTTTAGCAACTTCAAGTTTTAATTGTGACATAAACTTCCAGTTTATGATTGTGAGTATGTAAGCAAACGTAGACCTGCCATATCTTCCGGTTTACCTGGAGACATTCCATACTGTTTAAATTTTTGGAGCAATCTTTATAGTCACCCGGTTTTTTTAGTAATATTTAACAAAAGCTTCAGGGCCAGGCTCTGAATCAGGTCCAGGACTATAAATTATAATGCACTAGGACTATAAGTACTAGTACTACTAGTAGTAGTGAGAATTGAATAAGATAAAGTCAAAGGTCAATTTTTTTGTGTATACTAACTTTGCCTTGGAATCTGGATAATCCTAGGACTTTGTAAAATTATTTTCCAAATTTGTTGTGAAAAAGAAATGTATATATTATTATTATTGGCTATAGCAATAATATTGGCAGCCATTAATTATGCTGCCCAATACTGTACTAGTCGGGCAAAGGCTGCCCAGTTAGGTGTATTAGTAAAAAATACCAAACTGGTAAAATTACAATTATCTGCTTAAATTATGAAACAATTCAGTTTAAATACTTTTATGTAAATTAACAAATTTTAATTATCCAATTTAATTATGTTTAAATACTTTTTGTATAAATTAACTATGGTTCTATTTGTAAATTCAGTATGGTATTGGGCAGTATACCCAACTGGTTGCCAAATATTATTAATACCAGTTTATATAATTAGCATTTTAAATTATTCACTATGAAATAAATTGATTTGAATACATTTTATTTACAAATACAATCATAATTAATTTACACAAAAAGTATTTAAACTCAATTGTTTCATAATTTAAGCGGATAATTGAAATTTGTTAATTTACACAAAAGTATTTTAACTAAATTGTTTCATAATTTAAACAGATAATTCTAATTCGACCAGTTCAGTATTTTTTAATATACCTAACTAGGTGGCTTTTGTCAGACCACTACAGTATTAGGCGATATACTCAACTGGTTGCTAACATATGTTTAATCTGCCTAGTATGGTACTTGTTGAGCTCTAATCTGCCCAGTTAGGTATATTAAAAAAATACCAAACTGGTTGACCAGTTTTTAGGTATTAAGACATAATTAATATAAAACAAACAAAAGATGTAAAATGTTTAATAACAAAGAATATATTTCAGCTTCTAACAGAAACCATTTTTAACCAAGACAATATATGAATATAAAGATGATTATTCTTGTTTGAAAATAGCTTCAGTTAAAAGTTAAAAAATATTCCATATGATATTATGGAACATTTTATATGTCTTTTGTCTCTTTTCTATTAATGATATCAAGATGGCAAGGAATATTTATAATAAGACATAATATTAATATAATAAGACTAATATAGGAAAAAGAAAAATAATTCAATATACTAGACTTATATGATCAAATAAAATATCAATAAATTTAATATAAATATATATAAATAAATTTGTTGTAATCATAATTTATCACATAAAATTTAAAAAAATATACTATTAATATCATATAACAATACTAAAAGGATTCCCATTAAACAGATATTGCCTGTTAGATTATATAGTAATTGATTATATTCTAGATTTCTATAAAGACATCCTTTAAGTCTTCAATAATTGATTTTCAAATGTTATAATTGAACTTCACCCAAAAGAATGCTCTAAATACTATAGTCTGTTACATTAAGATCAGTACTCTTAGCTGGCCTATCAGAAGGTTTAATAAAATTCTGAGTATATTGCTTGAACCACTACAATATTAGCATCTGTCTACATTTTAATACTATCTTATTACCATGTCCACAATACTCTATTCATTAACCAATTAATTTTGCAGAACATGTTTCAATACATTTCCTTTTGGTATACTATTTCATTAATAGTATTAACAAATTGGCTTTGCTATTGACTAGTTATTGACTAAATGAATTGCTATTTAGTTGTTAACTATGTTATTATTTAGCCATTAACAGAACCCAATTAATTTATTGTATGTATTAATCTCCCGTTATGGTAAGACCAAGGAACAAGCAAGAATTATTGTTAGGAAATATTTATTTAATAATACCTAATCATATCCTAAGTTAGCTATAGGCTCATATGATTTTATCCTAAGATGTTGACTATAAATCGTGGTTATTATATTAAGCTATAAACATGCTAATATCATTATGATTACTTACCCAAAAAAGTTCACTCTCCAGTTCATCTCAAAACATTTTTATGATACCATAATTTTTCTCCAGCGATTGCTTAGTAATATTCAAACTCTTTGAATATTTAGAACTAAATTAAACTAAACTAATTCCACCAAGATTTAGTTTCTATTATCCATATTTATCATAAAGTTAATTCTACAAAACAATTTATCATTAAATGCTCAAAACCAATTTTATCAATGTTTATTGATTATTCTAAGAGAAATAATAGACATTGATTTATTGCATATAATTAATCTATTTTTAAGCTAATCTTCCGAACGAAATATATTGATCTAAAATATCGGAAATCCAAAACAATTATCTCTATACTAATATTTTAAGCTGGCGAAGAATTATGAATTTTCTTATAATGCATCTTCTAATACTTTCGTTACATATCACAAAATATTAGCATATTTACACTGTCTCAAATGGGAACACATCCCTATCTAGCAAATCGATATGTCCCCATATCCCTACTTGTATCCAGATCTAAAAATTTCTACCAATGGCAAGAAAACTGAATACGCAAAAAACTTTCCATTGTATTGGTGTAGAAATTTTCTAAAGTATGCATTCACCTACATACATTGATAAAAATGTTACAAAACAAATGAGCAATGTTCACTTCTATACATGTGAATCATCTACTATATTAACACATTAATAACCTATTACAAATAACAGTTCTATTTTGGGTTTTAACTGCTTCGTCTTTTGGTTCTGTCAATGCCACCGCTGCACTTCATCGACCTTCATGCTTTGCCCCCACTTTGTCTCCCTGTCTTATCCGGTCAATTTGGCAATGTGATCAATTTGCAATTTTAATCTGATTTATCTGTAGTTTTAAAATAGGCAACACAACAGCAATAGTCTTCTTTTTAAATATAATACCCTTTACAGGGTTACTTTACAATAGCCATTAGACTATATTGGATTAATCTTAAATTGTCAATAATTATTTTATTAATTATGATTAATAAATTAATGGAAAAAATTTTCATGGGGATAAGGTCTTAGGTCAGTAATTCTATCAATCTAAATGCAATTAGATTGGTCTAATCAAGATTATAGACTAACAATATTTGTATTTAGCTAAATATTATAACTTCATTTAATTATACTGATTATTAATATGGAAGTCTATTGATATATATTTTTTAGAAAGATGATTATTACAATAATTAATATCTGCAAAATATAATTTTATAAATCATTTATTCCATAGTATAAAATTAAAACTTACTTTTTTATATAAAATGTTACTTTCTAGCAACACTTTAAATATATTAATTAAAATAATTATATCAATTGAAGAAAATTAAAGATAAATATGAAAAGTAAATTTTATTATCTTTAATTTGAAACTAAATGATATATTTTTTATAAATTAAAAGTGACAAAAATGTTAATACTTACAAAGAAACACACACTTATTGAAAATACCTTTAAAAATAAAAATAATTAATATCACAATCTTAGCATAGCATATTATTTTTTAGTTAAAATATTTATATATAATTTTATTATATATTACTAAAAAAATTAAATGTTGTATTAAAATGTTAATTACGTCTTATTTTGTTTGTTATATTAACAATAATATTATATTTTAAATTTGATGTTTATGTAATACAATTATGGTATTCACCAATTTTGTTTGTTTTATTTAATGTTAAATTATGATATATCCATCATAATATGTAACTTATTCTAATAGTAATAAATATACTGTCATTTTTTATTTCAGTTTGTGACCATATATTGTTTGAAATGTTAGTGAAAGAAAATCAACAATGGGTTATGACAATTGCTGCAATTACAATATCTTCCATTTTAACAGGAAAAATTGTTCATTACATTTACAGAACAAAGGATTTGAAGCACAAAGTAAAAAGAAAGCAAGATTCTGTAAGGTTAAAAAAATCTGAACTTCAAAACTATCTAAACCAGCTAGGCATTTCTCAAGAGAGAGTGGATTCAGTTTTATCCATGACAACAGAAAACTTGTTGACTGAGTTTACTACTGGCAAATTAAAGGTTGGTATGGTAACATTCTTAAAATTTAATATTTTGCAAATCAGCTCTTAAATATTTTGATATAAATTTACATCTGTAGTTTTATTTATTTGCAAGTATTTATTTCTATTGAAAATTCAGTATACTTGTTCTTTTATTATGACAGATAAAGTCTTTCAGTAGTCCAATTGTCTAACTATTTGTACATTTTATGTAGTAAAATGGATTTAATTTGAATTTAATTTTGCCATTGGAGTTTAATTTTGAAAGCATAAATGATTATAATAAATTACACCCTTAACATTGAATATATAATTCCCTTTTCTAACTAAGCTTGGTTGATACTAAAACCATATTGTATTATTATTATTGATCTTATGCTTTCAGAAAGATGCTTTTTGTTGTGGTTTTTTCTAATGCCAGACTGTTTATATCTTCTACACTTCTAGTGCTTACTGATAATTTGCTTCGGTTTATTCTTAAAACTGGCATAGTTAAAGTATCTAGATATGCTTTTCTGATTAAGACTTTGATCACTCATATTTTTGTAGTATTGCAGTTCTTTGGTTGGTTTATAAAATCTGCATGAGTTTTTTTTTAAAGTTTGTTTGAAAATATATCCCTCTTTCAACTATCTGATAAGTACATCCAAGAAAATAAAATCATTATTTTGTTTGATGAAACTGTGAATTTGATAATTTTTTGGGTTGCTTGTATTCAGAATTTTATCACCAGTATTTAGATTGATTATAATCACTCTTCTTGATTATTGATATCAGTTTGATACTTACTACTATTTTGTTACCCTAAAGATTTTGTATAATAATATTTAAATACAATATCTCTTAAATAATAAATGTGTTAAATACGAATTTTAAATACAAATGTAACTAACTATGTTTTATCGATTTGTGTGATAGATTGTGCAGAGATTTTGCCATACCCAAATTGAAATATAAAATAAAAAGAAGAGTTTTTGTTGGGTATAAAGTTTATTGAAGTAGTAAATTTCTCAAAAAACGTTATACCCAAGAAAAGCTATTCTTTTTATGTTAGATTCATGTGATATGTAAAGATTGTAAAAGTCTGGATATTAATCTAAAAACTATAAAACTACTTATTTTTTACCCATTTATGCAAACTTCAGGAAAATTAATAGATTTTCTATCATAAAAAATGTACAGTTCGAAGCTTATGAAATCAAAAAGCAGCAATAGTTTATTTCTTTCATAAATGGATAAGTTAAGGATAGGTTTTAGTCTATATGATAAAAAAGAAGACTTTTGTTCAGTCTAAACCAATATTAATATAAAGCCACTATTAGTTTTACAAAAATATTCATTATTTAAAACACAAGCTTTTTATCTACTTAAAACATAAACATGATTATACAGAGAATGTTATCTGTTTGAAACATAGACTTTAACTAGAACAACTGATGGCACATGCCACATCAATGTAAGCTAAAGAAAGTGTTATCAAGGAATTACAAAAAATCAGCCAATCAAAATGTCTGGTTGGCAAAACAATTGCACTTTGCATTATCAATAAGTGCATACATTATCATAAAACTTATTATTTTTAATTTTTTAAGTTCATTTAACCGTTTAAAAATAAAACCAACAATACTCAATAATACAACAGAGTTAGACATCTTTGAACCCTATAAGATGCAGTTTCCATCCTCTATGCTGTAAACAATCATATAATAACATACCTACTGGTGGATTACTAAACACCATGAAAAGTAATCATTTATAATTTGAAGAGAAAACTAAGGCCATTATTTTATTTCTAAGATTGACTTTTTTGGTATTTAATAGAATAAATGTAGATGAATGTACCTATATTTGAAAAATACTAGTTTTTTTTTAAGCTATGGCATTAGAAAAGGATTGTTTTATTTATAAATCGACAGTCAAATGTCATATAATAAATGTATTGCCTATCCTGTAAATGAATAATATACATATTTATATATCTAAGACAGGTGCAACATTTTTTATAGATAGACTGTTGCATGGTTATCTTCATACTAGAACCTACAGGTGCAATGGGCTAATGCATATTTGGGCTGTTAACCCAAAGATTGTTGGATCGAGCTGAAATTGCTGAAGTCTCAACTTTTGATAAAAATTATACAAAGAATTAAAAAAAGGAATATTTTAAATTCTTATGGAAATGCAATTGATTTATTTAAAAATGTTATGACTCTACAAATATTTTTTACTTATTATAAAGATATGTATCTTCATTATTTTATAATCATTATATAAACGCTTATAACAAACTATAGATGTAGTCTATTAGTGGTGTACTACCACTGTATTTTGTCAACGCCAACCAGTTTAATGGCACAATTTATAAAGCAATCTCTATTAAACATATTTGCATCGCAGCATAGAAATGTAAGAGAATTTTCACTGCTATTTCTATGTACCCCAGCATTATCTGCCACCCAGACAAAACAAAACTCTGAAAGCAAAACTATAGGAAATTCCCAACTGTGATACACGTTTTGTTAATTCATTTAAAGTCTTTGGTTTTAAATAATACATATTTTTTGAAAAATTGATTGACTTTTTATTTTCAGTCTGTAATTTTTTGCTTCAAAAAATATTTGATTACTCACTCATTCGTTATTTTTGTAGAATTTAAATAATATTTATGAATCGTCATTTACTTTTGAGCTGAATGACATAGTTAAATATATATAACTTATTTTGTTTTTTATATATACTCGTATATCAGGCTACTGATGTCTTGCGGATTTATCAACTAAAAGCACTACAAGTTGACGAAGTTACCCAATCAATAACTGAGACAATTTCTGGTGTGGAAGAGTCTGCCAAAATTTTGGATGCAGTCGATGTTAACTTACATAAATTATTGCATGGTCTACCCGTTTCTATCAAATCTATGATTTCGATCAAGGGCTACGATTGTCCAGTTGGTTTGGTTAACCGCTGCTTTTTGCGGGAAGAGGTGGATGCTGTTATTGTCCAAGTACTCAAGTATCAAGGAGCTCTCCCATTTGCTTTCACTAATATGGCTCAACTCTGATGTTCTGCAGACTGTTCAAATCCTATTTTCGGCGAGACTTGTAATCCGTGGGACAAAACTCGAACCTGTGGAGGCTCATCTGGTGGTGAAGGCGCCTTAATTGGTGGAGGCGGATCTGTTTTAGGAATCGGTACCGATGTTGGTGGCAGCATTCGCATTCCTTCTTCTCATTGTGGCATCTCGGGTTTCAAGCCTACTGCTGGCAGGTTGAGTATGAAGGGATTACCTGCTCATAGAGGTATTTTCGGATCGGTAGAAACGTCAATTGGTCCTATGGCCAAAGATGTTGATACATGTGTTTTAGCCATGCGCGCACTACTTTGCTCCGAAATGTTTCGATTGGATTCTACTGTTCCTCCAATTCCTTTTAATGAAAAGGCCTTTACACATAAAGTAAGAATTTGTCGTATTTTGTTTATGAAACCTGTCGTTAATTGCTTCAATTTTTGATAGAAACTTCGCATCGGGATGTATACAAGTCTGGATGGTTGCGTCCACCCAATTCCTGCTGTTGTTCGAGCCGTCAATGAAGCTGCTGCTGCTCTCAGACTACAAGGCCATGAAGTGGTCCCATTTGAAGTACCTGATGCAATTCGTATATTCTACAAACTTTTTGGTGGAATAATGCTTGCAGATCAAGGTGCTACATTATCAAAGCAGCTTAAAGGTAAATAAATTAGTATAAAGTTATTTTTCCCTCAAGCACATAAAAAATTACTTTGTTTTCATTGTACATACATTTTGTGAGACCCAAATATAGTTATTTATTATTTTCTGCACTGTACTGTGTATACAAAGTATTGTGCAACTTCTCCATTCATTTATAACTCTATTCGTAATACTAAACCATACTATTTTTACAAAAAAATTGTAGATATATGTAGACGAAATTTTTGATTTTCATATGCATTATTAAGAATAATATTCAACCCGTGTATAATGAAAATAATTACATAAATTTAAACTTAACTGCAACTCTAGACTTTGTATGTTCGTAGATGTTATTTTATCTGATAATTCGGACTTTAGATCTCAGGCTGGATAAAGTTAACACCTATATTTAGTAGAGCTTTATATCAGTAGGAAAAGTGTAGATAAGGTTCTTGAAACCGAAACGCAATGCAGATATTGTAGGTGATAAAACTGCACTTAGAAAGCGTTTTATTTATGGGAGCGAATGAAGATTTGATTCTGGACCTCTTTCATATTTGGATAACTAACATCATAAGTATTCTTGGTTTCATCTCTCACATTTGACGTCACAGTCTCAAACTGGGTTCAACTCCAAAATGTTGGATGATGATTTAAAAAATTGTGTTAGGTGACTAAGATATTAATAACAGTAAGTGGATTTTATCTCTTGGATTTTTTAGGCTAAAGATTTCTCTAAAGTGGTCATCTTACGTGGCATCTTAATTACTTATTGCCAATGTTTTATACCAGTGTTTTAATATAGATATGGGTTATCTTTAAATAAAAGAGATGTCAAATATATAAATTCATTTTGTTACAGGATAAAAATGATTACTAATCTGCTACTAAAATTCTACAATTAGTACCTATTATACTATATTTAATAATTGTAAAAAAATCATAATAAAGACAACAAAAATTATGATAAATGAAAACATATATTAATTTTTTAAATCTTTTATATTAATAAATTAGTTTTTTGATTGATATATTAAAAGCGAACTTCACCACTTTCATATTTAGTTCATGAGCTGACTCGAGGCAATTTAGTGGCTAGTTTATTATAACATCTGGACATAATGTGTCACTTTCTCTGATCGGAATATATGACAGTCAATAGCTAAAAGAAGTGGCGTGAGAAGGAAATTACAACCGAGGCGACCAGCAACATCAATTGGAGAGAGTTCGAGCTAGAAGCAATGGAAAGAAGTGGATGTCTGCGCAGCTTAAACAGGCGTCAAAATGTCCTTAGACAGCGGTTTCCAAAGAGAAGGGTGTACTGAATAGGGTGACCATCAGATCAATGAAACCGAATACAACGTTTATGTCTAAATATCAGAGTGATTGAACAAATTCATCTAAAGCATGGAAACCCATTAGATCTTCCGCGAGGCCATCCAGAAAAGCGGAGTCCTCTGCCACAATGGGAACAGAATACATAGAAATAGTCACAATGGAAGCCTTCATGGTAGAATACATGAAATTTAGTATGCAAATGTTCAACAGATAAGAAATAACAAATTCTAAAAGGAGAAATTATGAAACGCAGGAAGTTTACTGAACCATGACAGGAGTCATCAATTGAAGCCCTAAGAACAGCCAAGATTAAATCAGCAGAAGGTCTCGACGGCATCAGTATAAGACTTCGAAAGGTTATTTATCCGAAGGCGATAAAGATATTGAAAATGTTTGAACCATTCAGGGGAGTAAAGGGGGTGCCAAAAATGTTAATGCAAAGAAATACAAACTTATCGAAAATACCTGCTTAACACACACCCTGGGTCCAATCGCATTATAAAGTCATTTCGATTGAAAAACGATTGATGAGCAGGTGGTTAGAGGAAGCCTGTGTGTTAAAGGATGGGTGATATTTGTAAGTTGTTGGAAATACTCAATCGCGATACACTCGCAATTATACTGCAGCTGTCAATCATTTCCTGGGATATGCGTTGGATGGGCACATACATTTCTATTATAATAATCGATTGTAAAAACAACTACGATAGCAATTAGATTGAAGATTTGTAAATATTAAACCGTTTTCATTGAATAAAAATGTATATTGCTGGGGCAGATGGTGTCTTGTCACGTGATCAATCCCATCTAATCCTATTGTAAGGTGACCTAATTTATACTAAGTATAGCTTTAAATAAGTACTAGTTATATACGTCATTTATAGAAGTATACGTAAATAGATACAATTAATTCGAGGTAAAATTTTAATATCTAACATATTTTCACTTTATATTCAAACTTATCATCTTAAAAATTGAGTCAGAAGAATAAGTTTAAATAAGCAATATATTGGACTATCAAAATTATTAGTTTTGTGTACAGAACTATAATATGAGTTGTATTACACATTACTTTTGTATATCACAATCGTATCTTAAAAACATTGTCTATTATTTTTTGTAAATTAATTTTGGCATGTTTTAGGTGACATCACAGATGAGTCACTTAAAACGAATTTGCGGACAATTTCAACGCCTCGTTGGCTTAAGATGTTGTTGTCAAAACTTGTACAGCCTTTAAGTCCATTGATTTCCCGTTTATTGAGTAGTGGTCTTCCTAAATCCAACATTTGTAATGTTTGGTCTACAATGGCAGACATTTCGTTATATCGGTAAGTACCTACACAACACTTCTAATAACGTATTTTTAAAGTGTATATGTTTGCAAATAGCCATGATGAATAGATATAGGTATATTGTGTATAGTTTTACAACATTGTTAACTTTAAAGATGTGCAATAATTGTCAGATTTTCTTTGTCTATTAATGTTTGTACCTATCAGGCAGACAATATTGAAGATACAAATATCCTGAATGTTTTGTTATTTTCTCAAAATTAAACTAAAAAAATACTTAAAGAGACAGATTTGTTATTTTTTAATGATTAGATCTATATTATAGATTAAAGATATTGTCACTTAATCTAGATTTTTTTGCATACACACAGGCAGCAGTTTCTATCGAAAATGGAGGATGCTGAGTTAGATGCACTGATTTGTCCCGTAAGTGCATTCTGTGCTCCTCCATTAGGTGCCACCAAGTATCTCACCTGCTCCGTCGTCTACACTGCTCTCTACAATATACTTAACTTTCCTGCTGGGAGTGTACCTGTGACCAGGGTATCGGAAGACGACATGGCATCACTCAAGTCTTATGCCTTGTCGTCCAATGATCTTCTGGTACGCTGGATAACTAACTGGCAGGCTGGTAGTGTCGGCCTCCCACTGGGTGTTCAGTGTGTCGCAAAACCCTGGATGGACGAGGTCTGTTTGAGGGTTATGAAAGATCTCGAGATAGGCATTGCAGCCTCGGCAGTGTAATGGACTGAAACATTACTATGTAGTTCTAGAAAGTAACAAATACATTTCATATTAAAAGAAAAACTGTGTGTGCACTCAACTCATAATATTGTTGTTATTTATACATTTTTAAATTGTTTTGTTAAATTCATAGACTATTAATTCAGCCATTCTAACTCTTTGGTAAATATATGTAAATAATTTTTTCAATAAACTTACAAATGAAGCCAGTAAATAATTTTACATTGGTGTAGCCAAGGATTTACGTTACACTTATCAAAACTAGATCGGAGGCGTATAAAATAAACCATGATTTTTTGCAAGAATCGATCTCAAAAACCAAATGTTAAGTTAAAAATACTTTAGACATTGACATAAATTAGTAAGGATGGTTGTGTTTTACACTTCCTATTAAAACTCTATTATCGGTCAATTAGTACAATTGTTGCATGTGAAATGTAAATTTCGCAAAAAATGAGAAAGAAATTTATTTATTACACATGTATTCTAGGTTTATTTAAACACATTCCTGTGAGTTGTATTTCTATAATTAATATACCCTAGATAAGATTTTTTCCTAATTTTTATTATCTTTTCAGTTTTTATATATCTTTCGTATAAGGACTATACTATATGGTTTATAAACACCAGCATTATAACTTTTAAGGACTACTGACTATAAATACCAGGATGGTGTGAAGTCTTATTACACAGCGACGCAGAGCCAAAAGGCTTAATATTTAGAAAATAACAGTTTTTTCGTAATTTACCAAATAATATATTCAATTGCATTTATTACCATTAAGAATTTATTTACCAGTAAAAAATAAACCAATCATAATCGGTATTAAATGTCGGTTAATATGTTATTTTAACATATAAAATAAATGGATACCCCGAAAATCTTATTTTTGATGTATATATATATACACCTAGATTATAGTTTGCTTAATTTGAAGCTAGTTTGTATATAAAATCCACTCATATATTGCTATCATAAGGGGACATTTGGAAAAATACAATAAATACCGACATTGATTATTGTCGTCGAGATGTGACGCCTGTACTGGGTCGCAGGGCATATTACATGTTTGCATTGCTCTAAATTACTTCTAGATACTCATTTTAATTTCATTTACATCTTTAATTTATAAATAAAACGATGCGATAGAAATTTATATACCTATGTATAAACTATTTGAGATTCTATCGTAATTCTATAAAATTATTTCACAAGGGATTAACCATTTGTTTTATTAGATTTGGAGCGAACGTATTAAAAGGCTATACTTAAACAGTTTGTCATAAAATATAAACATTTTTAACATAAAAATTGAAACTAATTTATAATTATACAAATGAATACCAATTAGGTATATCAAATTGTTCGTCGTGTTTGATATTATAGTTAAATTTGATCACTAGATTTTCTTTTTTATCGAGGACTATTTAATATACATATCACGCCTTTTGTCCTTCAGCACATTTTGTTAAGTTATGATATAAACAATTGCGTAGTTCTCGGATGCACTTCGGTCAAGAATTTGTGAAAATATACCTTATAAAATAAAACAATTACGTACAAATAGCGATTTACACTATATTTACATTTGGTGTCCATTAACATTTATTATAATTTATATTTAGCGTGCATATATCGCCACTTGATTTGATCAAGTAAATCTTTATATTCTATACAGTAGGTCGGTCAATGTCATTCTTCGTTATCAACAAGTAGCAACCACTTTTCTGATCGCAAATAAATTTAGTTTGGTTTTTTTTATATTTGTCGGTATATTTTAGGTTTTATAAGTGAAATGGTCTCGCTATTTGCCATAAGCAGTCTTTTTCGAAAGGTATCGTAATTTATAAAAAGAATAGAGATTTAGTTACGACCAAATGGGAAACAATTAATCTGTAACCATTTTTCGCTAAAACCTAAAGTCTAATTGCTTCCAACAAAAAACATTCGTTACTTAGTGCAATTTAAACCGGTATGCAAGTTCGTTTTTTTTGTTCAAGGAAATGCTTAAAACTCGAAGAATTCTTTTAAACGTTTCATGTTATTATTATTTTGAAGGAATTCCTCCGATTTCGAGGATTTCCTTGAAATGCAATTTTATAATTTCAAGTAAATGTTAAACGACATTCGTTCGAGGAAATGCTTCAGGAATTCCTTGACTAAGTATTTCCTCGATTTGAAGGAATTCCTTGAAATTTTTACGAACTTGTATAATATATACCGCCATTAAAGAAACGAACGAGTCTGATTGACCGTATTGAAATAAAACGTTTTATTTTTGCTGAAGAGTCATTGTATGCCATTGTATGTAATTTACACCCGAGTGAATTTATATTTTAATATCTACATATATTAATTGAACTATCTCGTAAATAATAATATGAATTATAAAAAAAATTTACTCTGGTCTTTGAACAAATCAATTTAAACAAATTACGAAAATGTTTTTTTGGAATTAAAATTGTTCCCTTTTATTTGCTTTAACCACACTTAGAATTTTCTAAAATATTAAACAATCAGCATTTATTGGGGTTTATGTCCATGCTTTGTTATAACACGCCTAATTGTCTCTTCTCCAATTCTAAAGAAATACAATATTTATGCATAACTACAAAAATCAGTTATACATTTCTTGACCGTGTATTTCAGCCAATTGACTGAATAAAAAAGAAAAGACAGAGAGAATAAGAAAATAAAAAAAGTTCATAATAAAATGGCTTTAATGTGCCGTGACCCTATAGTGTTTTCTGTTATAGCATCCATTTTTATAATTCAAACCGTTATCTTGATGAGTCTGGTAACATTTAAATGAGACATAATATTGTAGCTTAATAGTTTGGCGGGGCTTAAATCGATGTTGTATGTGTATTATGAGAATAGGTGCATTATTTATGTCGGTGATTATTAGAAGGAAAAATATTATTATAAGCTTAAGAGCTAAGATTTCTGTGATAACAAAGGGGAGCGAACAATTCCACTAAAATAATTTAACAAACAAATGCGCGTTGATTGTGTTCTATGAAATGCATCTACTCAGCTATAACTGCTAGTATGTTTTATGAGTAGAAAGTTTAATGCATTTTATATGTGTATTGTGTGTGTGTGTGTGTGTGTGTGTGTATAGATATAAGATAAAAATCAGATGCAAAACAGTTTTTTAGAAAAACTAACTATGTAAACAGTATCCAAATAAATGTTGTCAACTATTTCGGTTCGAGATGACAATATACCTGTTTTTGGTTTGCTACGTTCGCGTTCTTCATTTCCTTTATTAAAAATACACAAAAATATAACAATATAGTCAAAGAATTTGATTCGTACAATAATATAATTTATAAATTATATATAAAATCGGGAAATATCACATAAAATATTTTTGAAATAAGTCATCGCTAATGTGATTTTGTTAATTTAGTAAATTTCGCCTAATTTACATTTTCACATATTTCATTTGTAAATAAATACCTTTTCACAGAATTAAGTCTTTAGTTTTAATTGAGTTTAAATTTTGTGAGTAATCCAATTACATATCTTATAAAAAATACTCTCAAAAACATTAGTCAGATACTTAATTGTTATATAATATGCATAACACATTATAATATATAACCAGAGACATGGATTAGGGGTAGCAAAACAAATAAAACAAATCTCTGTACATAACTTAAACATAAAAAACCAGGCTAGTAAAATCTAGGGGAAAAAGGTGTAATTAATTCCTTTTAAAAGAATTATTTAAATAGTTTACTTTGTGTTATAAAACGTTTAAAAATATGATGTGTTTTTATTATAGATTTTAAATTAATTTTAAACTTACAATCAAATATATTTCCGCAAGGATTAAATAAGTTGCTGTTATATTTATTATATACGAATTAATTAATAAAGATGAACTGCCAAATGTTCGGTTTTAAAAGGCTATTATGAATTTTAATAACAAACTCAGTTCGTCATTTGAATGAACTTAGTAAATTACATAAAACATACAGGGTAAGGCAAAAGTCACACCCAATAAAAAAACAAAATCAGATAAATCACTGCACAGAACAAGCTAGACACACAAGTTTAAATAATACTCTAGTAATACCATAGACGTCGTCAAATACAACAACTGATCCAAATGAGGTAGTAGGACAATTCAATGCACCTACACGGATCAATAAACAATACTCATTATAGTAAATGTGGACCGCTCAATGTGACTGTATATGTCCGGGTCATTCCACGAACTGTCATTTTCAAAATCTGAAAAATGATTTTTTTCAAGTTGAATAAAAGTTGTCTAAACATGATATTTCATAACATATATATTATTGGGTATATGAAAACCTTGATTCAAACAATCTGAGAGAATATTTTAAAGTTTTTATTCACATTTGAAAATGACTCCAAAATTTATAGCGCGCACTACACACATTAGGTATATTAGTCAGTATTTACTTTCAGCGCCACAAGCATAATTTATATGACATATTATGAAACATACCAAATGCCTAATATACTAAAGAAAACAAATATTACGAACGAAGAAAAAAATTATGACGTCAATTAAAATAATATATTTAGTTCTTAATTTAATTTGAAAACATGGACATTTTTATACCATAAGTGAAATTGACCTTTGAAAATAATATATTTTTTCCGTTTAATCTCCTCAATGCCAATCCAACCAATGGTAACTTAAACTCGTTTGTATGCTTACTGTAAACCAGTATATGTTTTATATGATAAAAATTCATTGTATTCTTTCTGTGACCTGTTAAAAGTAGCTATTACAATTTATCGCGCACACTACAATATAGCCAATTAATGACTACTATTTCTAAATAAAGTGTATTTAACATAGATATTGTATATTACTTAATAAATTAATAAATTAAGTGTATATTTAAGATACGATATCTATAGTATTTAACTAGATAATATTTTATAAAGTTGAAATCACTTTGATTTACTTTTACAAACGTTTCAACATGTCTAAATAACTTAAGAATTGAATGCAACAGCTCATGCTTTCTACATTTGTATACTTCCTTTACTAAAAAATAACGAAAAATCTCAGTAATAAACCATATAGGCGTTAAAACATTTTTTGTTATTTTTACAATTTTTTGTGTATACTTGTTTAATAAAATCAAATAGGGAGACATTAATCTGCATTCAAATAAATAATTATCATTTCATATAATTTAATTTAAGAATTTTAAAACATGATATATTGGATTCCTTTCATATAGAATAATTTATCGCGCGCACTACACGTAAATTTCCTATCTGCTATCTTTTGCTTGTTCTTTCTTTCTTCTATACTTTATTTATTAAAAACCATTTTTAAATATTACGTTAGCCTAATACAAAATATATAAAGTTGTAAGTATAGTAGGTCTGAACTTGCGTAAAACAAAATATCAAAAATATATAATGGTAATATTAACAAATAAACAAAATAATTTATTTTTTGAGTAACAAAAAAACATAAATGCTGTAAGTCATTTAAAAAATATAGATCTAGAAATTTACGTGCAATCAAAAGAACGTATAGATCCAGCAAAATGGAGATTGTTAATTTGTAATCGTATGACCTATAGAACAATTTTTAAGCATACCCCAGGACGCTAAAAATAATTTTAATTTTTTTTGTCAATAAATCCCATGATTTTACTATTTCTATTTCACGTATAACTAGACGCATCTAAACCCAAAGTTTCATTAATATATATCAAGTGTTTCCAGTTAAAAAACCCAAAATACTTTCTATAGTGCGCGCGATAAAATTTAAAAACGTTTTTATTGTACGCACGTTAATTACATTTTGGTAACAGTTTTCTTGTATAGATATTTACATTTATTAAGCTATTTCAAAAAGATGGATGTGCTACTTTTTATTTTATGTGATCCAAAATGAAATCTATGCCCACAATTAAAATTTATTGCGCACTACAACATTTAAGCACAATATTTTTTGTCGGTCAATATTTTGAGTTTCAAGTTTGATAAATTGATGTGACTTACACCAAATTTTTATATTATAATGTTCAATGTTTTACTAAGTGTTTTAAAACATATTAAATTTTGATAATAAATATGCTTATTTATGTTAAAAACCTACTATAAATGTCAACATTTTGTACTTTGTTATTCTCTAAAATCGATATATCATGTTTCTTTATGTTTTATTGGCATCTTATAATAGAATGGAATGTTATACAACGATGTATGTATAATATTCTTGGGTTATTTTACTGAAAAGTTGAAAACTGAACGTACTAAAATGCCATGGTTTTAATTATTGCGCGCACTACACATTGACATATACACTTCAGAAGAAAATTTATGTTATTTATATTCATACCAGAGATTAATGATTATTATTGTTTCAAATATCACCTCCAGTAGTTTGATAAATAGTCTTCGTATACCCATTAGATGCGTTTTTTTAGATTGAAATAATTTTTCTGCTACATATATGACATACCATAATTTGATTTTAATAAGTTCAGTTCAATTAATTGTTATGTCAAATTGTTATAAATCGATTAAAATTGGGTAATAAATATATATATTATTAACAAAAATATGTTTCATATGATACATTCAACGATTACAGTATAAAAAACATTAAAATAGGCTTATTTTTTTATAGCGCGCACTACAATGTGTTTGATATACCATTCTAAGCGATATAGTCTAACAATAAAATGAATTTGATTATCAAA
>JAYRBW010094915.1:0-20626 GCA_036023295.1 Invenusta paracnida | reverse complement strand
AAATGGCTGGTTCCAATTTGAGAATGATCTACGCCTCATGAATGTACCACAATATATTGTGAGGGCCGACAAGCAGGTACCAGGTAATGCCAAGTACGCCACCAGAATCACCGGAGCAACATCCATCGCTGCCGGATTGGCATGTGTCAACACCACAAGCACCAGTACCAGTTGTACATCAACCCACACTATTCAATAGATGTTTATTTGGAGACGAGGGAGATGACTCATGGATTTAAGCGAGAGCTAAATGTTTTAACTATGATGATGCCCAGATACATTTACTAATTCTTCTGCCGATATGTAAACGTTAACTGTTGTACTGAAATATCCTTCATGTTATAACAGAATATACCAATTTCTATGTATAAACTTGTTATTTTTTTTACTTATGGTACTTATTGAATCATTTAGGAGTTTAGCGTATTTTTAGCATACCGGTAGGGAACTCTTAGCATACTTTTAGAGAATCATTTAGAAGTTTAGCGTATTTTTAGCATAACAGTAAAGAACTCTTAGCATACATTAAGGGAATCATTTAGGAGTTTAGCGTATTTTTAGCATATCGGTTGAGAACTCTTAGAATACATTAAGGGATTCCTTTAGGAGTTTAGGACATTTTTAGCATACCGGTAAGGAACTCTTAGCATATATCAAGGGAATAATTTAGGAGTTTAGGACATTTTTAGCATACCGGTAGGGAATCATTTAGGAGTTTTATTATATAATTTAGCAATTTATTAATTTTCTCAAAATACAGTTAAATATAGCTATATTACTGAAATTTAAGACAAGTAGTATTCATGTGATCTATGTATAATTATTGCGTGATTATGGTTTGCCTCTGATTAACAGAAAAGTATTATATGGGTGTTCCAGTAAGTTTTTCCCTTAAATACGATTTAATACTGGTACATAATTCCACGTATAATTAAAATATTCCCGCGTATTTTTAAATTCGTATTTGGCGCCACATAATCTCGCGCACTTTTAAATTTGTTCTAATATTTGTTCTATGTAGTTTCACAGTAGTTTTTAATCGCAGAAGACGAGACTTTTTATAATAGCTAAAAATTATTATTAAATTTATTATTCATATGCATATATTCATAATAAACTTCGCATACTACATTAAAAATTTATTTAAAAAAATACCAGAGTTTGATTTATTATTTAAATATAATGTAATAAAGTTGAATTTGCATTTATCGTACCTATATGAATTTTGTTATAAATGTAAATATTTTATCCATCAGGTGTGTCTGTCGAAAAGGGTCGAGGTCGTGTCTGGAGCTACCCATATTCCAGAGACGTTTCTCTCAGGTCGCATTCATCTACCTTTGCGCATATCAACACACAACAATTCGATATGAAAAGAAGAATTCCGCTATTCGACATCAATGGCTTCAATGTAATCCGCGATATAGACCATGACTATATGCATGCTGTACTGCTTAGGGTGGTGCCTCAATTTACAAATCTCTGGCTCACTGACAGGTCTCTGCCGTGTTATATTGGTGACAGGTTAGCAGATATCTACAATGGGGTCGCCACATTCTCTCCAAAGAAGGAATTTTCTCGCTGTCCTCGATCATTAAATGACGGACATTTTTCAATGCGACTGAGTGGCAGAGATGGCTCATATTCATTTCCCATATTGTTTTGCCTCTAGAATACCTTACACATTGGATGCTATTTATATTATGCTTCATCCTCATAAGCCATCTGACAAATTGATTATGCCGAACAAATTATTCACCAGTCTGTTGAACATATTCAAATTTTGTATAATGGTCGGTCACAGTACGTATTTATTGTTCACCAGTTGTTGCACTTGTCTAACTCTGTCCGTAACTGGGGTCCATTATGGTGACATTCATCGTTCCCTTTCGAGAATAATTTGTTTCTTTTTGATCAGTTTTTAAGGGTAGCCAAGGTGTTGGACTCCAGATAGCCAATTGCATTTCTTTGCGATTTTTCCTTTTCCTTTAATAAACCATGTCACCTCCAATAATATTCCCACATGTATAACTAATTTTGTTCATACGTACTAACATAGTCACAAATTACGTAAAAAATGTACCCGTCTGTCGGACGACTGTTTTATTCTTGGTACACCTTTTTTTGTTGAAAAATTTAATATTTCAATCGAATACATTGAAGTTGGTTGTTACCACAAAGCATTTTTCCTCCAAAGCTACTTTTCTACATTTTCTCGACAGTTCAAAAAATCACAAAAATTGTTTTATATTGTTTAAAAATGGGAGACTTGGTTCTATTTGTAATATCTTTTTATACCGTAATTCTTTATTTTTATATGTACAAATGTATCGAATTGTTTCCATTCGTAATTATTATTGTTATGTTGTTACGTTCACAAACATTTTTGACTCATTCTCACACTATGTACCTCTCAAAATTGTCCCTTCCCTTTATTTACTCCGGTTAATTTGTTGACGTTTCGGTGCTTCTTGACATGTTATATTCATTATTTAAACTATTTTGTGCAGTAAAAAAATAATACACAGCGAGTGTTTTTTATTCGATTTGTGTGCTCTGCTAGTGTTTTTATTTAAGTTCTTTTCGATTTTTACAAAATTTACAAAATAAAACATTTCACTTCCTTTTTATTTGATATAATACGTGTAATTTTAAGTGCATAATTTGATAATTCGGGAAGCTCTAAGATTTGTACATGATTATCTCTTCATACGTTTGTATCTTTTATGCAAGCTACTGCATGACTATCTAATTAATGATACTTCTACATATACTCTATAGTTTGAATATTTTTGTCGAAAAGTTGGATTTTATTAGTAATTATTTTTAAATTATGCGGTTCTGGGTATTATACAGGGTGTCCGAGAAGTGGGGTGTAAAGCAATATATTTAAAACTATAAAAACATTTTATTTATTATATATATTAATTTGTGTTAATCCGATTTCTATATGGTCACATTAAATCAACAGAAAAATCAATAATAGTGATGTCAAATGAATTACTAGTTTAATTAAAAGCATTTGATTAGCTTATATAGTAGTAACTATAGTAACTAAATTAGGTATATTCATTTGAGTGTCAGTAAATTAGAAATCATTATTATTTGTATTATGCCTGATCAAAGTCCATATACCATCGAAGCTCGCATAATAAGAGAAACTTGGTGGCATGAATCTAATAAAACCAAGGATGATATGCGAGATATACGAAATAAATTTTCGGAGCGATTTGAAGGAGAAACCCCTCGAGGTGATAAAATCAAGGAATGGGAAGATAAACTGTTTGCTATCGGGAGCATTTTTGACAAGAATCGTACTGGACGACCCAAAGCGAGACACGAATTGGCGGGCGCTGTTGCAGAATCAATTGTACGATCACCTACTCGTAGTATTCGGAGTCGAGCTGCAGGTTTAGATCTACCAAAGTCAACACTGTACGACATTATGAAGAAAGACATGAAGCTAAATGCATGGAAGGCAACACCAGTGCAATTTCTTACACCAGATGACAGACAGGCTCGTGTTCAGGCTTGTCAGAGTATCCTGGATGCGTTTCCCAGTAATAGAGAAAGAAACCGCGTCTTTTTTACTGATGAGTGTGCAGTGTATGGGGATGGTCGAAAGCAGAACACTGTCTTCTGGTCGAAAGATAACCCACACTTTTATGAACAGATTAAGCAGTATCCTCCAATGCAAATGATTTGGTGCGCCGTATCAGCTACCCATCTTATTGGACCATTCGTTTGTGAGCGTGTCAACACTCAGTCTTATCTTGAACTTCTACGAAACGAATTTCTCCCTGAATTGCATGGCACAAATATTAGAAATCCAATTTTCAACAAGATGGTGCCCAGGCACGCACATCAAGAGAATCTGAAGAATGTTTAAATAAAGAATTCCCCGATTGGTGGATTGGCAGATTTGGCCCGGTACCTTGGCCTGCTAGGAGCCTTGATTTAACTACTCTCGCCAATGCTTTATGGGGCATTTTAAAGAGACAAATACTGAAGGTACATCCAGGGCCAAAGCAAGCTATTTTCCAAGTAGCCACCGAAGTCTGTGATTCCATAAATCAGGACAAGGATCTCCTTCAATGTATGTCAGACAGGACATGGAGAAGAATCAGATTGACTGTTGACATTGGGGGTCAACAAGTTTACCCATAGTATGACACTTAAAAACATAAGTATTATGTATTTTACTTACATTTTAACTGTTGGTTGCATTTTGACTGTATGTGTGTACCTTATAATTGAATATAATAAATACATCGTTAATAATTTGAAAGATATTGCTTTACACCCCACTTCTCGTACATGACAAATTGTAACTTCATTTCTGACTTTTAATACCCTCTTAAGTTCGCAAGCTTACCCTCCTAAGTATTATACTTTAGTGCTCCTGTAAAAATTAACCTACTTATATATCTAAAACTTGTTAACCTATGTTTTGAACTGAGCATTATTCAAGTCCCCGTTGTTCAAGACTAATTGTGTACTATTATAGCTACATGACAATTTAATATTGTTGTCAATGTCGCTGCTATCACTAAATCGCTGCTAGGCTTTCAATTGGAAACATTTTCTGAAGTATACTAATGAACAAGTGAATCGCTTTCTTCTATGGCCAGTTGACAGATCTGGGTCAGACTATGGTCTCTTTTCCCATCGATCCTCGCCTGGCTCGTGTTCTTGTCTCCGCCGCTGAGTCCTCGTGTTTGGTGGAGGTGCTCACAGTCTGCAGTATGCTCTATGTCGAGTCCATCTTCTATGTGCCACCCTCTAAAAAGGATGAATTTGCTGAGGTACTTATAATATATTTTATTGGTTCTAATATTATAATTATTGTAATATTTGAACAAAAAAACTATATAGAAGTGTAGCTTACTTCTAGAAACGTACTATCATGCCTTAAATAAATATATTCTAGTTTTTTTTATTGCTATGACTTCCATTTTGGTGAGGGGATTTAAATAAACAATTTAATGATTATTATCCAGGGAAAATTACGGACAAACAGTTATTTTAGTTTAATACTTGAAAATTAACTCTTTTGTTTGAATAACATGGTCGGATTTATCTTTAGTAAGGTTTTGGCTTTTGGCTTTACAAAATATTTAAACTTGATTTCTAATCATTAGATTGATGCTAATGATTCACTGCTTGCTTAGTTGTCTCTGTATTGCTTATATTATAATTACTTATAATAACTTATGAGGGTGTTTCAAAAAGTTCTTCCTAACTGTTTACTAAATTTAATTAACTTGGGTTTTAATTTCTAAGTCACCTTTGATTAAATCATTTTATAGTGTTTCAAAATCAATAAATGTATATTATTTATTTATTAATTCATAAGATTTCAGCTGTAATTTTTACAACAAAAGCATTCCAGCGTTCGTTTAAAATAATAATTCTTAGTTTATGTAAAATTTTGCATTTGTTTTTAATTCCTGGTTTAGTACTACTATATACTCTTTTTCTTTAATTATTCCTAATTATAAAGTGCGTTTAAATTAATTTTCCATTTTTTTGCAATCATTAGTATAATACGATATCATTTTGATTGGCTGCTCCAGTATTGATCTATGTATCTACTTTCTCCGCCCCCGAGTAGGTCCGCTCCCGATTCCTCTCTCCCGAGGGTGACTTGCACACACTTCTCAACGTCTACCGGGGTTTCATGTCGAGCAAGTCTTGCAAGGACCGTGTGGCTTGGTCGCGCGACAACTATGTCAACTATCACCAGATGGTCACTGCAGTGCGTGTCCGAAAGCAGTTGAAGGTAGTGTGTATACTTTAATTGGATTTGTTAAGTTATGGGTTTTATTAAAAGGTTTTAATGCAGCATGCTACAGTAAGATTGTAAATTCACGCACATCTTTTGTAGATGAACCATGGATTTTTCAATACTATTTTAATTAAAATGGATAACTTTTATGTAGGTATCTAATCAAACCTAACACATTAAAAAACATTATTTTTATATGTTCTTGTACATAAACAATTTGAGTATTGCCAGAATACAACCAATCATTAAAAAGGTTTCCGATCTTTCTCTGCACATTTAACGAACGTGTCATAATTTAGTAATTTGGTAACTCTAATTCTGTCAGTACTACTTGTACTGGTATCATCAATTTATAAAATAAGCAATGAGTTTCACCAAGATGGTTATCATACAAAGCATGTCGATGTACACATTCAAAACGATTTTTTGTGGAGTCGTTTCTAGTAATGTTTATTTTCTCTCCGTTTAACCGAAAGCAGAAGACAACACTACAAGGCAAGATCGTAATATTGTCCAGACAGTCTTACCCAAATATACGGATCATATTCTTATGTTCACAAATACGTATTAATTTTTCAAAATCAACGACGGAATATGAGCTGAATACATGTGTTTGCTTACATACAATGATTAGATTCCAACTATCTGAAGGGAATTCATTTGTATATAACCATTATTGGTCACTTGACAGGGATTAAAACGTTTCATTCTTCGAAAATAAGTTGATTTTCAAACAAATTCTACTATATAGTAATGCAAATAATGCTGTACATATTTTTTTTAATATTCTGATCTAACATAAAATAATACAATTTGATGTATTTATTACACTGTATTCTGCTTTAAAGAGTTTCTGAACGTTTTCGTGACGATAATTATGACGAAAAATTTCTAATCCGATTAAAAAAAATTACACACCGTTTAGATCTTTGGACGTTTTAACATAGTCTATCTTCAAATGTGTCCGCTTACTTTTGGAAAACATTAAGCGACAAACCATCTAACCATACAAAACATGTAGTGTAAAAAATATGTGTCGGTGAATAAGAATAATTAGCTTTAAAGATACTAGCAAATGCCATGTAGTCATGAATACAATGTAGTTATCTATACCTATTTTGATGAAAGTGTTTCTTATTTGTCAGCCTCCTTGATTGATATTGACGTCTTATCAATAATTAATTCATTTTCTTCATTGCTCGTTTCTTGGTTTTCATTTTTCGACTCTGTCATTTTTCTTTTGATTTATTAAGGCTATTGTGCGGAGGGAAAAAGTGCTTTTGATTTAAATAATCGTTATTAATTTTAATAACTACAGTATCACTATCAGATATTTTTTATATATATCCGTATAGAAAACGTTTTTTACATATATATGAATAATTTTAGGCGTTGTGTTGGTCATACTTTTATATGTTATCATTATTTTTAAAATTTAATGTACTTTCATACTTTTGTCTCGTATTTTTGTTTTTTCATACGTGTCTGTGTTGTATTATGTATTATGTATTATATAATTTTTTCTATTATCATTGCTTACATTTGATTTATGTTTGATTTGTATATGATATCAAACTGTACTAAAAGAGGGGACAAAAGGTGTTTTTTTAATAGCTTCCAACCAGGTACATGATTTTATTCCTAGTACAATGCACAGAAAAGCATATTAAAACAATTATAATTATAATTATTTATATACAATAATAATATGTATTGTAGAATTTTAAATTTTAAGCATTTTGTTAAAGTTATTTGAATTTTACTCAAATCCTCAAATGGAGGTTGTACTTTTGAAAACTTAATATGCAATGCTTTAAAGAATTCCTTATGTATGACTAATACTATATTTAAATTTACTAGTAATTACACTCTGACATTTTTACCTTCCTATATAATTACTAAATGTATAAAACATCGCTGTGGCTATTTAGCCGGAACTGGTTGAATATCCTAATAGGCTATTTAGCCAGCTTTTATTTTAGTACTATATATTTAATGTACATAATGTCAAGATATTTTGAGAGTTATATTGTATATTATGTCTTAATCTATTAAATTAAAATATTGATTTATGTGTAATTTTTAAATGTCAAATATTTTTCCAATAAGCTAAATAATTCATATGAATCTTTTACCAGTTCCGTCTAAATAGCCACTGCAATAAGACATATTATAATATATTATTTGTAATGTTATTCCTTTCAATATATCCGTTTTACTATTATTTATGTCATAATTTGTTACCATATTTATATCCACTAATTTTATTACCATACTTTTTGCGATTAGTCCAACGGGAAATCGGTAAATATAGCGCTCAAAACTATAGATAGCGGTAATATGTTTAATTTTTTTAAATTGAACAAATTATGTATAATTCTATAAAGTGTACTTAAAATGTGTATACTAATGAATTGTGTCAAAAACCGTCATTGGAAAAAATTATTTTTGATTAGAGGTGTTTTTAATTAATCTTAATTCAACTTTTTGTTAAAGGCTATCGCTAGCCGACTTGATCTCCCAATGAAGAGTTGTGGAAGCGATGTTGAGGCTGTCTCACGCAGTTTCTTAGCTGGATTCGCGCCCCGTCAGATTGGCGTACTCACTCGAGGCGGTGGATCCGACGACTCAGCAACAATAGCAACGACCTTCCAACGACACAATAGCAACAACAGTTGTTGGTATGTGTGCTCCAGTCAACCCAGTCTTCGCCTCTATCTCCACCCCAGTTCGGCCCTTTACTCGGCGAGTACACCACCTCCACTGGTTCTCTTCATCGAGTGTGTACACACCACTAAAGCTTACATGCGGCAGGCCTGCCGTCTTCGTTCCGAGTGGATTCGGGGGGGGAGCACTACCGCAAGTGGAGGAGGTGAATAATTGCTGTCTATTAGCGATTTAACGCTATTGTGTAATATAAACCTATTTTCCATGGAATTCGTGGCAACATAGCCAGTCATCCATATAAAAGTGAGCAAAATACTGAAAACTCACCACGTTTATTCATTAAAAAACTATAAATTTTTGTATTTAGCATTCTGCTCCTTCTTTCATGTTTATATATACATACTAGCCCCAAAAGACTATAAGGATATTGTGTAAACTGTAGCTGGAAGAGTTTCATTGCAATGGTATAATCATCATGTCCTATAAATCATCATCTTAGACGTTTAAAGGTGTAATTTCTGCCAACACATTTATGTTGTTGTTTAATGTATACTTTGATTTATATTTTTGTCTTCCGCGAAAACGATTATTTGCGCCAGAAAATGTCCATATCTACTTTCTAATACTATCGGAATATGTTTTCAAATTAGTTTATTGAAGAAAAAAACATGTACATAATATTCTATTTTTTATGTAAATATTTTTCAGTGTAAACTAATTTCCTAATCACGTTTTGGAGAGTTTATATGGGTTTGATATTTTGAGTTTACGTCTTTCTGATCTTGGCGAGTTAAAGATTTTTCAAAGAAGCATTTATGTATGCAATATAGACATTTCCTTTATCGCAGTGCTAAGCCAGGATAAAACTATAATGTATTATACTATCTTAATTCTCATTATTTAGTTTTGTCGACTATCCTTTTCAGTAAATATGCGTTGACATCTTTTTATATCCTTTAGTTGATTGCCGTTATATTATATTTTAAGTTTAAAGATATATTGGAATAGTTCTTGCCATTTGGCCCATATCCTTTATTTTGTACAAATTATGTAATAATGTTTTGTAAATGGATAAAATTTATTCATATTTTGTAAGAGTAGTAGAAGTAACATGATTTTATATTCATACTTATATATCCATCTATATTTATGTACAAATTATGGTTATAATATATTATTTTATATTAATTTTTATACATATTAATGGTGATGGTGATGGTGATTAAATTTTGTATATTATGAATATAAATTATTTCAATAATATATTTCAGATTTTCTCAAGACATTATTTTTTTCTTACTTAATTTTCTTAGTTCTGTAGAATACTTTGTTTTAGGAATTTTTTACTAATTTCTCTACTTTTAAATGTATACTTCATTAGTGAAGTGCTTTATTATATTTGACGATGACTATTATTTAATTTGAAACTAATAAATCCGTGATATTGTAAGTAACCACTTTCTCATATTTCATTATGAACATTTAGGAACCAATATTTTTATTTTTGTGAAATTATTATGAAATGTAAAAACACGAACATAACTTGCATAATAAAAGAATTAAATAAAGCGTTAATTTAAAGAAATATTGTAGGGAAAAAAGAAAGTTATTGTAAAGGAATGTTATTGGAGATTAATAAAAGGTATTTGGAGAAGCGCTAATTTAAATAGTTATTGTAGTGAGACACTGTACACAAATGATCTTTTGTACGTTTTAGTTCTCGGTCAGTCGAGTTTCCTGTGCCCGTTCTGTCTTGTGATGATTCGTTGTGGTTTGGGAATGAAGGTATGCAGATGGTGCTGTTCGTTGGTCGCGGCTTTGTTAAAGAGTTTGGTAATTTTGTTTTTAAGATTTGCCTTCAACATCGTTTCCGATGATTTTCTGTGCTTTCTTTTGGATTTGGTAGAATGGTAGGTAGCAGGTTGCTTTCTTTGGTCGAGCACCAAGTGTGTACGCGTACGTCATGGTGGGTATAATACACGATGAGTAGACTTATTTTAGTTCCTGCTTGTTGTAACCTATATTTCAGCTCTTTGAGGAGGTAAAGTTTACTATAGTATTTCTTGACTGTTTTACTTGTGTTGTTTGAAGTTAAAATTGGAGTCAATGTTTAGACTTGGACCTTTGACAATATTGTTTTGTGAACATGTTGGCCATTGTCAAGTAGAAGGGGTGAAGTTAAGTGTTGTTTGAGCGGTTTTGTCGATAGCTCTTCAGTCTTTTTGGCGTTTAGAATCATTTCCTTCTTAGATGCACAAACTTTTATGTTTGTCATTTCTTTCTTGCATCAGTCCATTGTGGAATTGGATAGTTTATAGATGGCCGTCAGATCGTCTGCGTACTTTATAAAGGTTGTGTTAACAGCGACTAGCTGGAGGTTATTTGGAAGGAGAACGAATAGTCTGGGATCTGTTATAGTCCCCTGTGGAAGTCCTCTCGTTTTAGTTTTGAAGGCCGAAACATTGATGTTAGACCCTTCCGACCCTTTGATGTTTACTTGTTGCTGCCTGTCTTCGAGAAAGGATTTGATCCTTGGAATGTAGCAGATAATCTCTGGAATTTCTTTGAGATTTTCTAAGATGAATTTGTGTTCGACTGAGTCGAATGCTTTTTGCATATCGGCTAATATGATTCTGAAGGAGCTAGGTTCGGTGTTGATTTGGTTTTGAATTTCCGTTATCATTACTGTGAGGGCAGTTTCGGCTGAATAATTTTCTCTGTATCCGAATTGGTCATTGTTTGTATGGTTTATGATAGGTTTGCAGATTCTCTTCTCCACAATTTTCTCTTGGCATTTAGCTGGTGTTTTAGTAACAGTGGTAGAAGCGCAGTTCCGCGTATTTATTGACTGATTTTGTTTTGGGGATTGGTATGACTGTCTATTTTCTAGATATCGGACATTGTGCCCGTGTTGAGGCTGGTAAGGTATATATATATATACTTATTACATAAAATAATACAACACACAAGTATTTATATTTTGTTTCTATATAATTGCTTCGGTTGTCGTTTAATTTTTAAATTATCATTATATCTTACACAAAGTGTTTATTTCGAATGTTTCTGATGTTATACAATTTATTTATTTAACTTTACAAAACTTGTGCAAAATATTTTTTGAAACATTAAAGTAATTTATTTTATTTATTCTGTGAATTATAATATGTTTAATAATTTGTTGAGTTTGTAAAGCAGGTGGAATAATACTTTTATGAAAAAATAAATTGTAGCGAAGTTAACGAATGCTTAGGAAATAGTATAATACTTTGATGATATTTAACCTATAACACTAAATTAGTATTTAAAAATGGTGTTAATGCACATAATGAGTTATTATGATTTATATATGTACGTCATCAATGTCAGTTTATAACAGATCTGGAATCTTTATTTATAATTGAATAATCTACCACGGCCAGTTTCTGAATTACTTTTTCCTTGATTTGTTTTTGTATGTAGCTTATATAATACATACATACTACATTTCTTTGAAAGTTTCATTTACAGAACTTATAAACAGTAACTTTACTTTTTGTATTTTAAATATTACGACTTCAGGCTGTTAATGTTGGCATATTGTAATTTATATTGCGTCTCTCACTATTACTGTACATCAGTCTAAAATGTAATCTACTGCTTTATACTCCTCCACAATTTAGTGTTACTAATTAATTGCAAATCCAAATACATTTTCACTCATTATGTACAGCTGACAAAGATAAGTTATGGTTGAAATATATCTGTTTTCATTAGAAAAATATGTTCATTTATTCATTTGTTAACAACTTAGGTCATTCTCATTCAACACCACAGCCGTATAGGTGCAGTGAATAAGCAGATTTTTGCAGTGATGGATCTTTCCGATGTGTTCATTCGTGAACTGGATCTCCCACCAGATCGTGAGCGGCCTCTACGCATAAACCAGTGTTGCCATGGTGATGTTGGTTGCGTCGTGTGGGATGCGGCTCTCTCCCTGACCCAGTTTACATGTACTAAGGCTTTCCTGACCCACTGGAGCCGTGCTCTGGACCAGACTGGGCTGCCGGGGTTATCTGTAGCAACCGAAAAGGTGGGCGATTTGGAGTTGATTAATGGGAGAGGCAAGCGGGCTCTTGAACTTGGCTCAGGAACTGGAGTGGTTGGTCTACAGTTAGCCAGACTTGGGTGAGCGTAGTATTGAATGCAACTCACATATCAAGTATGGTTATTTATATTGTGACCGTGAGAGAGCAAGTGTCGTGAAGGATGACAGTTTACTTTAGTTGACGAGAGAAAAATTATTTTAACAAAAATAAACAATAGTCAAATTTATTTAAAATATAACATTCGTTTCACGTAATAATATCAAATAAAAATGCTTCGAAATTGTGGCAAAAAGGTAATATTTCTTTTGAAAGCTATTTTAATTCTCTGTATTATTTGTATATTGTATTATTATTATTTTTTCAATATCGACAGTATGTTCTTATTCTATATCTTTAGCCCACTTTTTATTTGATCTGATGATACTATGTGTTACTACTACTATACTATATTAAGTGAAACATGTTATTAGTTTTCAATATTTTATTATGAACAAAATGTTATTTTTTAAGTAGACGCATGTTTTTATTGCAAATTAACGTCTGCGTCTGTCTCAATCCTAATCTTCACCACCCACGTCATTTATCACATAAAAATGACAGTTAACTTACTGTTTAATTTGATATTTTATCATAACTAGCAACTATCGATTCTTTTATATTTTTATAAATAAATATTCATATGATGTAATGCTTGATGTCAGATAAGAAGCTTATTTTGTAGATATTGTTTCTCAGTTTAGATTTTATATGATGTTATTTAGAATTTTTATTCTTACATTGAATTTTATTTAATATGTCGCATAATTAATCTAAATATACTTTTATTATGTTACTATAGTTTACAAAATTGTATTGTGCAGTGTTCTTACGTCTAAAGCAATTTAAGAGATAATAAGATCTTAGGGAAATCTCAAGGAATATGGGATATTTATAAATTCTCTGAGAAAAGTTGTCTATATTGTCTGTTTTTTGTTATACTGTATAGCATGAATGGTAATATTGTTATGACGAATGGTTCTGATATAGTATTTTTTCCTTTTAGTTAGTACATATTATACTATACTTAAATACATGAAAATTCGATTTTTATAGTATTGTATGTCAACTAATATGTCACGAGAACCCGGGGAAAATATTCCGGGACCTTGAGACCGTACAAGCTCTGATTGTAGAATAAGAACGACTATAACCAGACCATTATTGTGTGTGGTTAATTTTCAAAATCTAATTAACAAGATAAAAACTAAGTATTACATGTTATTAACAGATATTTTTAACTATTATTATTTGAACCTTGTTGAATTTGCTCACACTTCACAGATTTGACACGTATCTCACAGACCTTCCTGACTTCTTGCCCCTTCTGGAAAAGAACATTGCGGACAATCGTGACCAACTTGCTGGCCTGACAACCGCCAAACCCCTGACTTGGGGAGAACCGCTAGGAGATGCCATCGGAGGTGATACTCTTGATTTGGTCGTGGTCTGTGACTGTCTCTATTACGAAGAGGTGGGTAAGGAAAAGCGAGGCGATTATGAGGAGCCAGAAAGTAATTATAAAAGCCTGTCTCAAAAAGATTGTAAATACATAAAAGAAGTTAACTTATTGTTAAAAATGTTTTTATCGAGTATTTGTTATTAATATTTATAGTTTATATTTAATGTAAAAAAAGAAGGGATGAATGAAGCAACCAAATGGATGAAATAACGAATCAACAATATAGGGAAATGTAACATGTGTATTTGATATCTAATGAAATGTGTCAAGTGCAATTAAATTATAATACTATTAATACTAAAATATTACGTATCAAGTAATATACGTTTAAGAATTTTTTTGAAGATCGTAATATTCAAAGAATTACTCTACTGCTTGATAATGATCGCTAAAATATCCGAAATGTGAGATATACTGTTTCTAAATAAATGTAAATCCGATTTATTAGTCAAATATAATATACTGAAATAAACATGGAGATATATGAATCTTTTTAATATTATTTTTAAAATATTAGAAAGGGATACACTATTTTATTAATATTGAATGAATATAAAGAAAATGTTCCTTGATTGTAATATAAATAAATCATATACTACAATTAGTCTTGTAATGTATAAACTGATAAGCGTGCAAGATAATAGGTCACGCGTTAGATTTCTAATAACAATATATAATTTAATTGTTTCAATTTTTCGATTTTGTGTTATTTTTTCTCAGTCAACTTCATCGTTACTGGCAGTCTTAAAAAAACTTGTCTCACAGTCAACCATAGTCCTTTTTGCTTATGAGGATCGAAGCTCCACTGGGAAAAAGGAAATTCAAGATACATTTTTCGAGGTATGTAATTTTATTAATATTTTTCGTATTATATGTTGCTAGTATAAACAAATTTATTATTTGTTGGATGATTTCAAACATTGATCTCTAATTTTGCTTTCATTAGATTTTTAACATGAGAAACTATGAATGACTTTGGCACATTTTCTAACACAATGCTATTTATTATTCATTTCACGATAAATTATTATATTTTTTCAATACATTACTAAATTTCGGTAAGTAGTATTCAAATGAATGATTGAAATTATATAAAATAAATAATATAGACAATGTTGTAAATTATTTTTAGGCTAATTTAATAAGATGTGTACTATCCATTGTCCTTGAACGAGACTTACAAGTCTACTATCATTTTTGGATTTTTTAAATATGATGTGTTTATACATATATATGTATATACTCGTACAACCCTGTTCAATGAAAACGCCGCTTCCATTAATTTGGTCACTGAATTAATGCTAATTTTCTTTTCTATATAAATAACATATTATTTGAAGCATATTATCAAATAGTAAAATCTACAAATTTAGTAAAAGTCATAGAGTAATTTAAAATATCGAAAGAATATGGAAAATATAATGGAGGTAATAATTAAGTATGCAAAACTTTTATTTAGGTATACATATATATTAGAGTCATAGTTTTGCTTAAGTCTATAAGTGCTTTTCTTATTCACCACAATTTTAAATGACTTGCTGATCGCGGTTAAGAATAGAGTTAATAAAATGCTGAATTTGTGTTTGAGGAATTTCATCCCAAAGACAGCATGGCACACAGTTCTCCATACCAAGGATAACTTGGCGGTACTATAGCTGGGATTGACTAACACCCTACAGGTTTCCTATGGGGTTCAAGTCCGGAGACTATGCAGGCCTCAAGATGATTTTATTCAAGAAAACGTGTGATCATCTTAGCTTTATGGTACGTTACATTGTCTTGTATAAAGATCTGGTTGCCTGAAGGGTCAATTGGAATGAGATTTTTTTTAAGGAATTCGCCGTATCTATGAGCATTACAGTTTTCTTATAGGCGAATAAGTAGCTTAGGAAAGTTAAAGGTGAAGCCACCTCATACATTCAGCTTTCCACTAGAAAAGTAGGACTTATGTAGCGAGCGTAAACACACATGCCACCATGACGTCTGACATACTGTCTTTTTCTAGACAAAAAAAGTATTCACCAGAGAAATATACTTTTCTCCAGCCTTCTATCATCCATCCTTGGTTCTCGATCCTCCTGGTTCTAAGCTTTGTGTAGTATATATAAACATTTATACTGTTACACAATCTTCTGTGCATATGTACTCTATGTGTTGTTTGTACCCAGCGATGTACCATGGTAATAAAGTAAATAGCTTAACTTGGAAATAATTACTGTTTTCGGGTTGGTAGTTTATAGATTATATAACATTTATAATTAGCATTTATTTTTCAAAAGTATGGGTGCTGTGTTTTCACTGTGCAGGGCTGAATATATGTAGGTATATATACATATGTGATTAAATGTTTAACAATGCGTACTCATCTAATCTTTCTATTTATGTCTATAGACACAATATTATTAAAACGTAATATATTATTGCTTGTTAATTTAAGCTTTAACCAATAAATTATTGAAGTATAATTCGTTACTCATTCGAAAGTACTGGTAATTACAGGGCGTTGCTGAATTTCTTGACCTGTCCCCCGTTCCTCTGTGTGATCTTCACCCGGACTACCGCGCGGAAGAAATTCACATCATTTTTATGACTAGAAGGCCCCTTTATCCTGCCGAATAGTGTAATTAAGTGTATCTTGAAATGTGACACTAAGATAGTGTGTATCATCATTTTACTTTTTGACAATACTCCTGCATTTAATTTGTACATATATATTCGGTTGTTTGATCTTTTATGTTTTTTGTTTATTGCCCAAAGAACGAGAGTTAATTTTATTATGTATTCATAATTATTAATATATTATTTTATGCATTTCGTATGTATCTATGTATATAAATATGGCTGTTTAGGGAAAATTTACAAAATAAAAAACTTCTAATTACACACCATAGGGTGTTCTTATTTGTGATGTATAGATAGAAATTGTCAAATTTTATTACAAATATAAAACCTAACAATATTAAGTGTACAAAGTGAAATAATTCGTTTCAAATAATTAATATTAGGCTAAACATTTTTTGCTTTGTTGTATGAAAATATTTATTACTCTAGTGGACCATTTAATATGAATAAATTATGAATATGTTCATATTAGGAATAGCTATATAGATATGTAGATTTCTCTGAATTATACTAGCCTGGTTCGCAAGAATAATAAAATAACTAGGCAATTATCAAAGTGAAAATACTTTTTAATGACCTAAGTAGTTATATGAAATATTTAATTAAATCTTTTCTTATTAATAACAGAAGTTTATTTCTGGATTGAATAATAAAAAGCTACTATATAGAAGTAATAGTAATAATTTATTTTTAACACAATATATTTATGAATAATAGGCATACGTAGAGTAAGTATAAATATTACCAGAGAATGTACAATAGGTAAATACGTAAAGAAATGTAACAGTGATATGTACAATGAAACGATGTAATAATTGCATGGCATATACTAGTGATAGAGAGTGGTACAATAGGTGAATTACTAATATAATACAGTTATATTCTAACAATTAAATACATGTGCACAAATCTAAATTTCAATGTAGAACTTGTATGTAATGGTATATGTGATAAGGTGGAGATGACCTATTAATTGTTGTTCTATCAGTACAACAAGTAAATATATGTAAATTAAAACGTAAACTTACAAACCATTAAATAGAAAAGTTATATAATATTGAACATCATAAAAAATATTTTTATTGTACGGAAGAGACGTAGCTAGCTTAAGTTTAGTATTATTTATTTAAAAAGCCAACTCATTTTACAATTATTTCAGTTCTATATTAATTATGCGTATGTCCTAGACCACACTTTTCCTCCAAAATTTTATGAACTACCATTTATTGCTGAATATCTTATGATGTTATTATTCTGTTTAATGTAGGTACAATAATTTTTTCCGGTTTAAAAGAAAAAACGAATACTTATTTCAAGTGCTTTAATTTAACAAATAAAATGTATGATCTGTACCTTGTTTTCTTTGTTGATACTTAAAATTAAATTGTATTATGTCCACTCAAAATGTTCATTGGCATTGATTTTAAAAACTCGTTGAAGGCAGCAATTTGGTATGGCAGTCGAAAGGGTCCAAAACGAAATTCACTAACAGTTATGAAATTCAGGCATTTTACATTATGTACACATTACTATGTGACATGTTACATTATGTGTATATAATGTCATTGATATGTGTAAATTGCCTGAATTTCATAACGTTTTAAAAGCGTAATTGTATTTACGAAGATGATATTTGATTAATTAACTAATTCAAGCTCGAAATTTAAAACAACAGAAGTTAGCACAAACTCCCTGTGTAAAAGTCGATACGTCCAGACGTGTTGTATAAGTGATATAATCAATAACTCAGTATAATAGAGATATTCTTGTTCAGAATAAGAGAGCTAGATACACTGCTAAATGAATAATCTAGGCCTAACTGGAATAATAATTAAATCAGTTGTGTTATCCAGCTCGCTAAATAAACAAATATCTGGTTATATCTATATAGGCTGGTATGCATAAAAAGCAACTACGAAGTAACTTGATCCTAGTTGTATTCAGTGTGTCAAACAATTATTGTAATAGGCAGTACACAAAATCATTTTTGTAATACGCGCACTAAATCAAGGAACATCGAGGACATTTTGGAACACAGCAGCTGCTTATTTGCGTATGCTGGCTACGCCCCAGCAAAAATTTCTACTAATCTCAAATGCTTACTAGATTTGTTTCGACTAAATTTTAAAAAAAATAGGAGATGTTGATGGTGTACTGAAAAAAGTTGATTACTTTTGAACAAAACTACACATGTATACATTTTTATAATAAATGACAATTTGGTTTTCTATTTTTAAATTTTAGAATTAAAAAATATGCAAGCCATATTGTATTAGATATGTGATTATACAATGTTAATTTCAGAATTCAATAGTAAGAAATTCTTCATTTCATATATTATAATCTTCATTATACTTACCAAATATTTTGTTCCGCACGTCTTACGTACATCTTGAAACATGAGGTAATTATTACATATATCTTCATTTTACTTTGTTTCAATTATGTAAGACAAATTAAATATTGATTCATTATTATTTTTTAAAATTGTCTGTATATCTACAAAGTATGTATACAATTTAATAGAAAATTTGTTAGACAAACTTTAACATTGTGTTTTAGTTTTATTTAAAATGGTAAATACTGCAATAGATTGATTGCTTATTTATCTTAATTCCCAAAAAAATACTTTAATATCGTTTTTTCATTAATATTTCAATAATAATCATTTAAATATGTTATCTTGTACTATTTTTTATATATGTCCCGAAAATTTATTAATTTTCTAGAATAGTCAATAACATCGACAGGTTACAGTTTAATTAAACATTTGAAAGAAAAATGTACAAGTTAATTGTTAGAAATATTCACTCAAATTATTAATAAATGTACCTGTTAAGGAGCCAATCCATGTATTGCTATCACGATAACTTGTATTTAAAAAAATCAAGAATTGAGTCAATTCAAAATTGCTTTCACCGATTCATTAGCTACGAACACTTGTCCCTGCATCGACCTCCCATCACTCCAGACGTCGAACTATAATTGCTACTATAAAACTTCTCACAAAAGCCACAAGACGCGACCATATTTTAAACAATATTTCCTTGCAGTCACATGGTCGTCTTTTCCAAACACTATCTAGAAATACTCACTTCAAAAATGGATTTGTTCCGTATACCTATAATTATACTCTACTCAACAAAACTATTATCGAATAACTTTGTATATTTTTTACCGAACTTCATTCTATTATATTGTAGTTATGTAAACAATTCATCGTTTGTATTAATAATCACTAATTCTTATATTTCAACTCTTGCTTGTCGTTATGCTCTATTGATTCCCATTTTATTTAATAAACAATTTTTATTATTATTTATTAATAATATTCTTAAAATATATTGAGACATAAAATACTGAAATGGTAGCTAATTTCACAGTGTATTTATTTTCTGTGTCATTCAATTCTTTTCAATAAGATAATAATTTCTTATAATGATTTTATTAAAGTTGCGGTAATTTAGGTGGATAGTTTGTGTTATAAATTGAGTATCCCTATACGACAAGCTTATAGAGCATAATAGTAGAAACAAGATTTTCAGATAATTACATGCCAGATATAATTCTTGGTATCACGGAAGATTAGATTTTAAAATATAGATTTTCACTGACTTAAATAATGTTGATTGTGTAGACTACCGGAAATAGCTATATAAAGGCTGGTACGGAAAGCCATTAAAAGCCACAACATTTTATTAATGAATGGGGTCAACTATTTTAAAGAGATGCTTACTGAACAGAGGACTTCGTGGAAAATACTCAATCATGACTGTCAATTGGCAATTTTCAATTAAAAAAATCTAAAAGACTGACGTTAATTATCTATATTATATTAGTAGCTATATAACATTAAAATTCTAGGAAATTTCTGTGAAATAAATAAACAAATAGAAAATAAGTGAAGGAATTTACCTTCAGTTACCCCAGATTTACTCATATCACATGAGCGGAAAGATAATTAAT
>JAYRBW010094914.1:0-43483 GCA_036023295.1 Invenusta paracnida | reverse complement strand
CGTATGCATTAGGAATGCAGGATGACTACTAAATATCAATAACCAATAAAAATACACTAACTTACAAAATTCGATTTTAATTTTTATATAGCCATTGGGCAGGTGAACTTTTCGAGAATGCAATACTGTCATTAAAAGGTTAAAGGACAAAACTTACTTAAAAAAGGCATTGCCTGGGCAATTAACCCCGTATCTACCACTGAACATTTTGATCTATGTAATATACTAGGTAACTAATGTTAGTACAATAAATAGCTGGTTGATTACTATAGTTTCGTTTTCTTATATTTGGACTGTCATTTAACGTAATATTATCTATTATGATTCCTGTGTTTGACCAATAAGTTATGAATTATTGAAGTTGTACGAGTCGTATATTATTAAAAAGTCTAGTTTTTATAATGTTAAATTTAAAGAAGTTATCAGATTTTCGTATTGAAAACGAGTTAGGCTGTACGTAAAAATAAAGAGATAGATTCAATTGTTTCCTCCAGAATCACCAACCAAAGTCCCGAAAATGAAATAAACTGGAGTGATCACTTACTACTTTGTGTGAACATACATGTTTTATTTCCACTTACCTACATATTTTCCCATAATGAATGGTAATTAAATGTCATTGTAATGACAAATGCTAATCAAATTATCATTATTTTTAATTCTTCGAAAAATGAAATACAGTTGTAAACGCATTGAAAGTCTGGGGTGATTTAGAGACACCTCTGAACACGTACTTAACATTGCGGAAGACAGAATTTGTATAGTTAAAAAGTCAAATTCCAGATATATAAATGAAAAATCGGGACTAGCTTCGCTCGAAATTATGGCATCTGGAGTTTTTCGGATTGTGAAGTGGCAATCCTGTTAATTTTATATCAAGGTTGTTTCGTGCTTTATTATTGCTCATGTGACTATTTTCTGTCTGTATCTTATTATTTGCGTCCTATGACTAGGAATTGGATCTCTAAAAGCTAAGGCAATAGTTAGTTTTTTGTAGTATTTATGCTTTTTTAAATAATATGTTTCACATGCAAATCTCATATTTATCTTATAAATAAAACTTATGTTGTATGCTTGAACATTTCTATATTTTGAGGAACAATGGTATAACTTCTAGTTACACTTTATATACATTTATTATTGGCTATTTATAGATAAAGTGTTGACCCATCTCTTTTCTTTATTTAAGTGTGTACATCAGTGAGTGAACAATGGCCCCCAAGCGCAACAACATCATCCCCAATGGTCACTTCCACAAAAAGTGGCAAGATATGGTAAAGTCCTGGTTCAACCAGCCTGCCCGCAAGGAACGTAGAAGGAAGGCTCGTCAGGCAAAGGCAATCCGGATTGCACCCCGCCCTGTAGCTGGACCTCTTCGTCCAATCGTACACTGCCCTACTGCTCGATACAATGCCCGTGTACGAGCTGGTCGTGGATTCTCCTTCCAGGAAATCAAGGCTGCTGGTCTAAGAAAAAATGAGGCCCGATCCATTGGCATTTCGGTTGATCACCGACGAAAAAATAAGTCAGTGGAAAGTGTGCAACGAAACGCCCAGAGACTGAAGGAGTATCGTTCCAAATTGATCCTCTTCCCTATCAACCCTGCCAAGCCTCAGAAGGGAGACTCTTCCGTGAGTATTTTGAATAGTTTCAGTAAAGATTCAAGCATACATCTTCATTGTCGGTTAAGTTTAGACTACATTTGGGGATTGTATGTAGTTTTTAAGTTGACTTAGTTGATTCTACTATGGTGGATATTTTATCCTACCTTGCAACTAAACCACAGATCTTAATAAGTAATAATCTGATGACATCAGATCAGGTTTTCTCAATAAAACATTTTTTGGAAATCAGTTATTTAGCATGTACTGAACGCACAATCTGGACAATTCCGTATGGCAGTCTACAAGTGTATAGCGCTTATAATATAGTAAGATTATGTGATTAACAGAACTGGAATTTGTGCTCATTGTCTACTTTTATTTAATTATATGTACATTTGTAGTGATTACATCAGGGTTCTCACCACTTTGGAAAACGGGAATTTACCTAGGTTTTTAACTATGTGTTTCCCCGATCTTGAAAACAAGAATATACCTAGGTTTTTCGTTTTATATTTTAAAAAATATGTTGATAACATGTATTATTTAGTGTAAATTATTTGGTGGATAGGATACTTTTTAAAATCAACAATCCATCCACTTTTCCACAGATGCAAGATAGTGAATGTCAAGAAAATTAAATTTTCATCTAAAAACATATTTAACAGGCGCAACTATTCGCATCTATTAAACGTGGAAAAATTAAATCACACATGCTACTTGCGAGTAGTATTTCCTATATAAAAAGAAGAACCCATTGCAGTTCATCTAATGCGTAACATTGACTGCCTTGATCCCAGTGTACTTGTCAGTGGCACAGTTGATGTATTGGAGCGCAAGTTCAAAAGGTGTCTGGAGGTACTGATTTCAAAAGGTCAACTAGCGGTGGAGTCTGGTGACCTTTTTCTTTAACAATACAATACATTTGCCAATGATCCAGCTATGAACCCAGATCTTACTACGGTGGGAGCTCTAGCAGATTTGGAGAAAAATCTTGACCAACTCTTCCACTGCTAACCACCAGTACCTACTCACAATTGTGGTCTGTGATTAAGAAGCTCCTTGTCCTCAGTCATGGACAAGCTAGAGTGGAGCACTCCTTTTCTGTCAATAAACAAATGTCCACCTTCAATTTGCAGCCAAACCTTGTTGCCTGACAGCTTGTAAAGGACCACATCATTTTGGTTGGTGGTATTAATAATGTCACCATCTCTAAACAGATGATGGACAAGGTTGCCATGACCAACCACAGGTACAAGGATTACCTACTAAAGCAAAAGATAGCAACATGCAAAGTTTCTGCTTTCACCAAATGCAAAGAGGAGCTTGCAAGTCTCAAGAAATGCCAAAAATCCTTGGCAACAGATTTAGTAAATTTTACAGCACCTGGAAGATTGGGCCTTCTCATTATCTAAGCAAGGAGCTAGCTCAAATTCGACAATCCTATTTGAAGAGGCACATGCCCTGACTGCTCAGACTTGTGTTATGAAAACAAGTATTGAAGATCTCAACAAGACCATCAAACAAAAGAGCCAAGCCTACAATCCCAATAATTTTGTGCATGCATTTCATGTACCCTTTTTCAGACATTCTTAACCTACACACCAGACCCATAATATCAAATTAGCATGTATTGTAATGTTTACACTGCATTAGCTATTGTTTTATGTATAATTATATTTGCTGTCTGGTGTAAAATCCATAAAGTAATTTCTTAAATTTTAGTGGTAAAAACTTGGGAATTTGGTTTTGTATTTAAGGTGGGGACCCTGTGTATGATACATCTATAATCATACTAATTAACAGGAATAGGTAATTTATAAAAATTATATTTTAGAACTATACACTTATACATAAAGCCACAAAAATTACACTTTGCTCACTCTGCTGCTTGTGAAGGGTTCAGGTTTCCTGGATTTTTAAAATGGTTCATTCCCATGCCTGTAAATCTCTACATTTACTGCTTTGTCATTCACTATTTAAAGTAAACAGATAAGGATTTTTAAAATGGTTCATTCCCATGCCTGTGAATCTCAATACATTTATTGTTTTGACATTCACTATTTAAAGTAAACAGATAAGTATATTTTAATCTTATTTATATCATTTGTGAAAATGCATTTGATTATTTGCTAGAGATGTACTATGTTAGTTAAGTGCATAACATATAGGTACAAGTTTGTAAAAACAATGGTAATTTGTATATATGTATGCCAATTCTGTTTTTCCTCAATTAAGATTTATTAATTTTATATCTATAAGTTTATATATATATATATTTATCAAATAAATGTTAAATAATATATATTATAGGTTATGCTGCTGTTTAGCTATTATTTTAATCAGTTTCCACAGTTAAGGCATAGTTTATTAACCTTTAACTAGGCCATTTATATTGATATTTCCATGTTACCTGTGTTTTGAAAACTACCTTTGAACTACATTTGTTGTTAAACAGCTTTAGAAAGTGAATAGAGTAGTATAGTTTTTTAGTTGTATATTACTACTTAACCTCATGTATATGTTCAATGGGTAAATTTTTAATGTTTAAAAAGTGAGAATATCAAAGTATGAGTTAGTCACCTATTAAAACATCAATACAATTTTTTGATGATAACCACAAAAAAACTCCTAAATTCTAAATATGTTTTTTGTTTCAAGTAGTTCCATAGTTTCAAATAAGTATTGTGCTTTAAAAGCTGCTGTTTTCTTCTTGGATTTAAAACATGTACATTGTCTATATACTCTTTATGATATATGAAGGTTTTTATTTTCCAAATGATAAATACATTTTTATGGTTGCATATTGTGATATGATATGTCAAATTTTCCATATGCTTTTGAATCAAAAAGTAATGAAGGGGGGTTCAGCATGATTACACTAGTATTTTTTTATGGTGGCAAATGACATGTTTGGATGATAAAATTGATTATTTTGCGAGTCACAATATGTATTTGAAATAAAATATTACTGTGATATGTATGAAACACTTAACAAACAAAATTTGATTTCTATTTTCATAAAAATAACAATGTCATTATCATATGATGCTCTATTGTATTACTTTAAAAGTACAATATGTGCTTTTATAATAACTTAATACCAAAATTCATGTGGTCATCATTTTGAATACTATCTAAAAAATTTGTTTCAATAATAATATACTGAATAAGTCACCAGAAGCTTATGGGATTATAGTAAGTATACTTTAGATTCTTATTAGCTTAGTATGAATAGTTTTAGACAGTACACTTGGATTTAATATAAATTAAATAGATGCAACTATTTTCCTATTATCTGCTATAGAGACATCTTCAGCAGATGTAGGTAGGTACATATGTTAGAGTTAAAAATGTGACCATTAAGTTTTAATTTGTACAAGTAATTACAGTAATGAGTAGTATTAACTAACTATGTGGTGAGAGAGATAAAAAGAGTATGATATAGGTACATGCATAATTACAATATGGATTGATTAATTATCAATAACAGACTGTGTATTGAGAGCAAGTGGCAAGGGTCTTAATATTCCAGCCTGTGCCTATATCAATGAACATTTGATTCACCCAAGTACAGGAAATATTTTCCATATTGATTATTTTATTTTGCTAAATACCCTTTCATAATAAAAATGTACATTTTTTTTGGTATGTTAACATTTGCTTATATGAAAATTTATTACAGTCAAACACCAATAATGTGTATGCACCACTAATGCATACCTTTTCGATTTCCTAATTAAATAATATACAGTGTTTTAGAATCAATAATCTGTATTACCTACTTTTATATATTTTTATTTAAGTATATGCTTTTTTTTAAGAGTAAAATCAGTATAAACACACAGTTGTTAAATTCAATACACTTAATCAGCACACAAAGTGAAAAATTATGTGTGTGTGTGTGTGTTTTTCTGTGTTGTGTTATTACTAACAGACTACTTATAATAACAAATAAATTCAATTGTTGTTCAATTAGATATAAATTCATTTTATATATATATTTTTTGATGAAATAAGCTAAATATTGATAATGTATATGCATCAATAATGTGAACTTTTTCCCTTGGACATATGCATTATCAGTGTTTGACTGTAATAATATTTCTTTGAATATATATAATTTATTGATTACTTCTTTATTGTTGTGTCTCTTGCTTGTAAACTATTTCATTTAACTTAAATGATTGGACAACATTCTCCCTCTTTTTCTTTGATTCAGTTGTCTGTTTTATCCTCAATAATTAGATACTTAGCTGCAATAACTTATTTTATTTTTTATCTGAGGTTCACTTAGCTTAATAATTAATACTTATATAATTATTCTCTTCTTATCATAATAATCATTTTGGGCTGACAACTTTTAATATATGTGACATATTTCAGGTTTAGTTATTTATTTAATTTAAATTATGGTTTCAAAAATGTTATTCATTCTAGCACATCATATATAATTCTTTACTTAAATATTTAAATATATATATATATTAACATACAATATAAATTATTTTAATAAGTGTTTTTCTTTATCTTTGTTATCTATAAATAGGGTGTTAAGTATTCAGTGACAGTGAAATAGAATAACATAAATAGGGGCTTGTTTTGGTAAAATAATTTATTTCGATACCATGAGTAATTTGTGTAAATATGATTATTAGACCTATTCATGAAATGAAAAATATCACCATTGATGCGAGACATGGTGTATATAAGCAGGTGATTAAGTTATGTTAAGATGACAAGAAAATATACATGCGTTGAGAGATTAAATATGTTAGTGTGTAGGAATATATAATTATGTAATAAATATAAGAAAGAGTAAAATCTATAATTAATGGAAATAATATAAGGCTTATGTAAGAAAAGGGTAACAAAAACAAATGGCAGTTGAGTATAAATAATTAATATTATGAGGCAACCATATTTCAATTATGCATAATTTATAAAAATAAAATATATAGCCTGTATGAATTATAAGCTTTATATTTTATAGACATAGTATTATTGTTGCCTTGCAATTTTAGTTATTTATACTGCCATGTGTTTTTTATACATTGGCCTTTTATTTTATTACATAATTGTATATTCCATCACAACATCTTATTTTAATTTCTCGATTCGTGCATATCTTATGCCATTTTAATATAACTTAATTTTTCGCATTTCTGGTCGTGTTTTTTTTTTTTAATCAAAAATCGACGTCGAAATATTATTATTATTATTAATATTACGTAGAAATATTCAACTAAACTATTTACCTTAGCAAATGCCTTTTCGTTTTATTTTACTTAGACCAATGTTGCCAAAGGAAACCCACTATTTTATCATTCAGTGATATGTAAATATAAATAAAATATATGCTATACTACATACATATCCCTTTTTATATGCTCTATTAAATTGAAGAGAAGGGTATATTTATTGAATATTAGATTTCCCTTGTTTCTAGAAAGCTCCTATTGACCGAAAAGTTGAAGAATAATTAAACCACAATTGATATACAAATTTGAACATCAAGTTAAGCTTTTAGTTACCTTCTTCTAAAATGTCATACAGTGCATTATATTACCTATTAGAAAAAAACTATTGTAATTACCTTTTATAATAATAAATGTGTGTGCTGATATTGAGTGTAACAAAAAAGAACCAAATAATAGCTCTGTAGAACACACAGACTATTTAAACACTTATTTTCAGCATGTATTATTAGTGGAGTCAGAGCTATGTTACTTTAATTGATATCAGCTTCATATCAAAACACTTTTTTTCATAGTATGTATTTCTGATTTTTCAAGAGTTGTCATTTTCTTAAATTTGATTTCTATTTTTTAATAGCTGTGGTAACTTGTGTGCTTGTTTTTAAACAACTTATTATTATCCTAACATTTATTTCAACATGTTATGTTTTTATTTAGTAATATAAGGTGTGATTTAATATTTTTCAGAACACGATGCAGCTTTTTATCAAGTCATACGATTGCGTGACTCATAATGTCGATGAACAAGAAACCGTCTCTGATTTAAAGGTTGCTCTTGCCAATCGAGATCAACTCCCTCTTGGAAGTATTCAACTTTACTTTGAATCAAACAATCTTGATGATTCCACGCTTTTGACAAGCCTTCCGGCTTCGTCTACTTTGGATGTTATTGTTCCTGTCCTTGGAGGTAAATTTATATTTTTACGATAAAACGCTTTAATGTAAATTTATTGCACTGTATAATGCAAATTTTAGACTACTTATATATTTGTTTCATTGTTGTTTGTATCATCAACTTCTTCTTTTTAAAGAAAATATGTTTAGTATGAATTGGAAAGTGTTTTATTTAAATATGTTATGTTTCATTATAAAAACGTTTCTTGTAATCGGCGTTTTGTTTAAGATATAATAAGCAAACAGAATATTTCTTTTAACATATGCGTCATATATGGCTCATATTAATTTGTATGATCAATTTGTTTTTATATTATATGACAAATATTTATATAAACATTTTTTTTTAATAAATTATAATACGTCTTAATAAATTGACTTAATAATTTTATTGTTATAATATATGTATAGTATACATAGTTCTTTAAGAATAGTTTTAATATTTTATTGAAATGTGTAACAAACGAAACTGCTCTATTCATCATTTTAAAATGTTTACATTTATAAAACATACTTTTACTCACGAATACTTTAAATCCTGGTTTTACTATATTCTTATCTTACAGAATCTGATATAATTCGTAACCTATATCTAGTAACTAATTCTAAATACAGTAATAAAATAGTCAAAAATTCTAGCGATGTGTCATTTTTCATTTTCATGTTTTTGTTTTAATATGGTTTAATTTATTGGTTTTATGTAGGCAAATTACTTTATATAACATTAATTTAAACACAATGCTAGTTTATTTAGTTTCATTATATTAATCTGCCAATTATGTTTTCTAATACATTTAACTGATTGTAAAGTACATGTGGAATTTTCCAGTACTTTTTACTTGTGACTATGTCATGTGGTTGTGTCTTGACATGTATTATGCTAGTGATTTTCATGAAGTTAGAGCGTGTTCACAGATGACAAATTCAGTTTAAGATTTTGCAATTTTCCGCATAACTCTTATCTAGCTCATAATCGCATCTTATCTAGGTACTTGTTCTGGCATTGTAATTGATTTAAGTTTTTATGTAGATCTATTTTCGCAATAATTAAATGATCTTTTTGCGATCCAATTTGTAAAGGAGTATTTCACCGATTTTTTCTAAACTACTATCTAAGTTGTGTGTATTGTAAACACTATCACTTGTAGTATTCTCGACAATTAGATTTTAACTCACCTTTCTTATTTTATTTTTTATATATCTAAAGTTTAATATATTTCAATTCTTCAATAGGCAAGGTCCATGGTTCCCTGGCTCGTGCCGGTAAAGTAAAGGGTCAGACTCCTAAGGTTGAAAAACAGGAGAAGAAGAAGAAGTTGACTGGCCGTGCTAAGCGACGCCTTCAGTACAACCGACGATTTGTTGCTGTGGTTTCCGATGCTCCAGGGCGCAGGCGTGGACCTAATGCCCAGTCTGTGGCCTAATTCTCTTGTGTACTATAATGTATTGTATGGGTTAGAACTAACAGCAGTGTGAAATAAAAATATACTTTGTGGAAGTTGATTTAATACATTTTCTTTTTTGGGGATTTCTAATTGATTCTTTTGTGGGCTTACAATTCATGGTTTCATTCTGAATGCTTGAATTATCCATATCTACTTCATACGTTATTATTTATTAACAAACAAAAGCTTTTGTACATTCTGATTATTACAATTGATTTTTATTTCAATTTTATTGGGAATGATTAACCGATAAATAATTGTGGTGGCTAAATTACTCTTACGTAGTTCCAATCTGAAGACGTTTGAAATGTACTGATTTCATAAATTTGCTAACCACTTGAGATTTTAGTTAGCTTTCAGTATAACACCAATTTAGATTAATAATATCATTGTTATATTTTGATGTTAAAACTTATAATATAGCAAATTACATCTAGATCATTTAAACTCTTATTGTATATGGCAAATAATTATAAATTTATCAAATGCAGTTTTATGTAGCGCTTGTGCTATTTGCTATCAAGATAGTTAAAATATTTTACTTGTTTTTTAAATTTACGACTTGCTTTTTTGTAAATTTATTTTCTTAAAAGCGGCTATAAACATAACGTGACATTTTATTTTTTAAGATTGACTTTCTAATGAAAATTTTCACCATATTTAGTTTGGAACAAAATAATCACCCAGTTTCTGGTGTTTAAATGTGTATACTGATGGGATGTAATGAACGCAGTTATGTAATGTTGGTATAATTTATATCTTGGAAAGGTATGACTCAAATCTGAAGCGAGCGACATAACCCCTCCCTGCTAAAAGCATTAAAAATCGGCATCTATATTTTGTTGCTTGCCCTAGATTCTTTAAGATGGCCTATTCATATTTTTTCAGTATAGTTACTTTGAGAGTTGTTTTTAGATTAATAATACAGGACGTGTCGTAGTATAAAATTTTGTGTTCTAGTTAGTATGAAACGGTCGGATTCTATTTTTCTTGTTTTTGGTAAAAAATGAAACTATTTGTGATCTACTATTTAAACGGTTTTAACAATGATTTTATTTCAATTATAAACTAATTCTATTAATTTTCTATGAATATTTATTTGCTTCCTTTTGATGTTCATAGATATATAATTAATAAGTAGCTATAAATGGTTCACCAGAAATTAGTGTCTCATGGTGTGAGAAGAATGTATGCAGTTTACGGGATGTCCAAATGATACTCCTGGACGCGGAGCAAAAAATATAGAGCGAGCGACAAGAACCAGCTCACCATAAAAAATTGACGATAAATTTATATACTACTTACTCGGTAGCAGTAATTGGGAGTAGTTTTCTATGTAAAATATAGGAGCTTTTATTTATGAACGGCTATAAATATGAATTACCTTTCAAAAACTAAAATCTTAGTATAATAAATCATAATTACTACGTGCTTAAAAATATAACTGCATTTTAATCGTAATCAATTTATTATTTCGTGTAATATATTGTACATTTTTTGCCTTATATGCAAAATAATTCATATTATTAGCTTAATTAAAAATAGCTTCAGAGTATTGTACGCTACATACCCGATCATAAATAACATGATACTGTATTTAAAACACTACATGATATATCTTAAAAGCTGCGCACCAAACCATTCCGATAGACAATGTCGAATTATTGTCCCGGCCAGTTTTAAAGCGCTTTTAGAAATGAGTGAGAGTTCTTGTCGCTCGCTCTATATTCTTTGACGCGGAACGTTGAAAAGGATAGTGGGATCCCGGTGACCGAGGATGTCACTCACACCCTAGAGAAGAAAGTAGATTTTATGGATATTGTTGAAGCATTGGTGATGGTTTCAAAGGACTATATTAATTGTAGGTGGTTGAACCTAGCGGCGACAATCTTCAACTCTAGTTGGTTCCGTTTTCAAGATTCCAATGTTCCCTTATAATAGAACAGTCACACCCATTCATTACACTTGTACAGAGGGGAAATCTGGAAAAGCGTCTGAAGACGTATTATAATGGTTCTAGTTTGTATCTTGAAAAATTCATTGAAATCGGCCGATTTAATAAGGCGAGAAATCTTGTGTCTCAGTTGCAAAGATCATATACGTATATAATAAGAATGTATTATAATAAAAGAAGCATAAATTCTTATATAATTTTTGCTCAGATGTCTCACTTTTTGTTGCGATTTTTTCTACTTTTTAAAAAACCAAACTAGAGGTGAGATGAAAGGGGGTGTTTTAACATTTGGGGCTCTGGCAGACAAAATTCTAATGCCACGACCAGGGAAATTAATAAATTGCTTCAAACGCTTCACAGATCGAAAGAGCGGAGAAAATGTAATATATTCTTACAGTCGATTTTTACTGTCCGTCGACAATTAGTACTTCCACCATAAGGCATGGCAATGCCCGGTCACATGTCGCCAGATTTACTAAACAATTTTCTCCGGCCAGACAACAACGTTGACAGAATCTCCCCAGTATTCTTCAGACATGAACTTATATACGACCGGTGCACATTCCAGAATAAGGAGGTGGATTGAGTAAATAGAGAATTCGATTGACTCTATCCTCCAATTCTTATGAGATTACCTAAAGCAATCAGTTTGCAGAAATTGGGATGAAAACTAACGCTACTTATCAAAATTCTCAGAGCACCCACAAAAATGAGGAATATCTATAATTGTATTGTAATTAAAAAACTTTTTAAGAGAAAGTTTTAAATGACATTTTTGAAAACACCTATACTAAGATTGTTTAAATTCTCTCACAATTTTAATAGTTATCACATATTTTATTTGTTACAGGTACAAGTTATATTTCTTAAAAATACTAAAACATTTATTTTGTGCAAAAACATATTTTACTGTGACTAATTTCAAAAATATATTCATGTTGCACGAGCAATGCGTTCTTGGACCTGAGTGAATATATTTCAATTCCGTCTATGCTTTACACTTTTGAATACGCCAACTCAACAGATGGACATTTTTAGTGGTAGGCGTCACAAGCTAAATATAATTCAATTCATGTAATTGCATAATTTATTAAAAAATTATTTGAAAAGAACACATTTAGTCCTTAAAATATTGTTTTTCTGTTTAAAAATCAACCAAATTAATAATATATGTGCAAATGCGTGATAACATGTTTTTCACGTTACTATAATTTGATACATTTCAGTATTTTAAATGACACACATGAGAGATAACATCTCTACTTATTTAAAGAAATCTGACCAATTAAAATGTAGTCAGAAAATTAAGGTCATGACTAAGGCACAAGAAAGGATTATTTTAATCTTATTTTGTTACAGAAAGAAGTATATTTTAGTTTATTCAAATATTTAAAGTGTATTATGATACATTATTCATAAACATAATAACAATTAGCTTATAATTTAAAAATAAACAAAGATTACATTTAATACCAAAGCTAACAATTAATTATGATCTTTCTAGGTACATCTATTGTGTATTGCATTTATTATAAATTGTGTACATAATTGATATTTTTAAATATCAAGCATAGTAACACAACTTTTATAATATTACTTTCGTCACATCATGAATAAAACTGCTACTTTTGTTACCATTACCTACTATAATGTAGATAGTAGATGCGTAATACATACTATAGACTATTAAAAATACTATTTTTAGATTAAATTAATATATACCCGCTAATAGTTCCTAAAATAATTTGAAGAGCCTGCTGTAAAACTCTCTTTAATATTAGAGAAATAATATTGTTTAATAGAATAATAACTCTTAGAGCATTAAATAGACCAAAGACTTCTCAGACGTTCTTATTTACTCGTCTGAAGAAAAAAACGCGATAAAAGACATAGAATAAAAACAATGATTGGTAATATAAATTAAATTTAAAGGAAAGAAATAGATTGCAAACAAAAATAGCATTACTACTTTCACAATGCAAATATAATTTTTTTACTTATGCAGAATAATATGAATAAATACAAATTAAGGTGACAAGTCACGAAGTTAGTCTTATTATTAAATGGCGACCGTATGGGTTCATTAGCAATTCTTGAATATCGTAACTATAGTTTAAATACATATCTAGTAAGTCTAGTGATGATTATAAAAATATACCTAAAGCGTATTGCGAGTAGAATCGATTAATTAACCCTTAAGGTCACCATTATATGTATCACTATGTCAAAGAGACAGTACAATTTTCAGAAATAAACAGTTAAACGTTAAATTTAAAACCACTTTTAAAAACTAAAAGCAAGTGTGTGTATATGTATAAATAAAAATACATATGCATCGTCTGAAAATGAATATATATTATATAAGGCTTGAAAAATAGACATTATTTGTCGCGGCTAACGCGTTGTAGAAAACACTGATAAAGTTTTTCCAAACAGATTTCCTAGGATAGGTGTATGCTCAAACGGGCAAATTAGTACCAAATTTGGTATTGTTGAAGTTGTACTAAGTATATTATAAATAGTAGAATTAAATACCTGTAACGTAATAATGTAAATTATGGTCCCATTAGTATTTAAGGTAGTGTTGTGTCGCGTGAAAACAGATTTTAAAATAAAATATCACCGTTGTACATCGAAGAATGCGAGTGAGATATAGAAAAAAAGAGAGATAGACGAGTGAGTTTGTAAATGAAGGAATGAAGAGAAGGGATGAGAAGGGGGCACAGAACATTATATACACAATCAACTAAAAGTAGGGCACTAGAGGTTGAAGTTGAGATAAGCACTATAATGATTTCACTAACAGTATAATGTATTATAGTGAGTGTACACGTACATTGTTCGTTCCACAATGTATAACTTCTACAAAATATTATGTATGACTATTAGTGTTAAAAAAAAGAAACGGCTCATCAACCAACATTTTTTGCTGACACCGAAGAAGGATACATCACTGTCACCCGCAAATAGGCACGTTTGACCAATACAACAACATTGACTGTGTGTGTATATGTACATAGGCATCTATAGTACATAGTTTGAAAGAGGAATGTAGTTGCTACAAAAGACATAGGTCGGTGTTTGTGTTTTCATCTAATTACTAGTAGGTCGTTACCTAATTTAAAGCGAAAATAAGCACGGTTAACATATAACTGGCAACACAAACTGGATGTGTACCGTCCGTCTGTAGAGACAAATGATTCTAATTGGTAGATTGTGCGGTCGGTTTATCGATCGACAGACTGTGTTTGTAGAAGCTAAGGAAATGACATTGACTGGATGCCGATTGATAGACAGACAAATAGATAGTGTTGCCTGTATTGATGGCGGGTTGTGATTGGATGGATCATTAGTGAACGGATATGCGCATAAAAGTGGAGGGAGGAGAGGAGGTGTAAGTAGAGGGTCAGATCACGATAGCCGACCGGAATTGGCCAAGTTTTCGGTACTTGTAGTGCGTCCTTGGAAGAATGAGTTGAAGCCACTATCTCGGCGATTGTTCTGATTAAGGTGGAAAAAAAGAACAAAAATTATTTCGCAAATGTTGATAAAATCGTACTTTAAGAAGGTAAACATTTTTACACTAGAAAAACTGTAAGATATGGAGTGAAAGCAAATTCAGTAATAAATATACCTTTTGACGAACATTTTTTAAACAGAAATTTTTTTTTTAAAAAGATGAATACATTTCTTATTTGAACAATTTAAATAATAATATATGACAATTTATTTATTCACAATAATCGATTTCATGTCTGTGGCAATATCCGAATATGTGTAGCGTTAACTAAACTATGAAAGTAACTCTGCTGTTAGTGTAATGTTTACTCATAATATATTACTCCAGAGTTAATTTGCAGTACAGTTTACTCCGATCTGTTTAATATTTCGGACTAAATTAATATTCAGAGTAAATTACACTGTAGCCTGAAATCATGAAGTAGTTTACCCATAAGGATTAGGAGTAATGTGATATCTTAAACGTGTAAGAAAACTGTTGAATATAATAATTAGCTGTAAACTTTTTTTTACTACGTGTTGCACTTATTAACTTCCTTTCACAATTAATAAATGTTATATTTATTGTTGCAATAGGTGAAATAAGCCTTTTTAGGAATGCATTAAATAGCTGTTCAGGTTAGAGTAGCTATCTAGTTACTGGGGTGTAAACCTTACTCAAATGTTGAATTAAAGTTTGTTGCAAAAATCAAAGTCCAGGTTACGATAACACGAGTAGCACTTATACCAGTGTTACCTAAACTTAATGCATATAATGTAATTATTTTTATAGCAATAAAAATTTGTTATATTTTTTAAATGTGATGTGCAAAAACTATTTTTTGTAATAACAGACTAGTTTATTAATCAAGACAACTATATTATTCATCATGACTTATAAAAAACGTTCCTTAAATTTCATTGAATTATAACGCATTCGTAATGTTTTTATTTTAGAACATTATTGACTTTTATCCAATAAAATATTGTGATGATAAATAACATAAAATTATATTTCAGATGATTGTAAATTTCCTAAAATAAACAATCTTTAATTAGATAAATCTACGATAACTTAAACCCAGTGAGTAACGATAACAAAATAAAGAAAATATTAAAACTTGTGGAATCCAAGTTAACAATTGCAGAATATAAAATAGTTACAGCGAAGTCACATTAAGTTAAGTATACATAATCATATTCTAAAAATAATATTTTAACCAGAAAAATAAGCAAGCTCATATTTTGATAAAACAGATGTTCTGTGTAAAGAAACTTAAGCAAAACTAATAAAATTTACACAGAAAATCAGTATAGATATAAAACATGTATGTAATTTACATGTAGGAAAAATAAAATGGTATAACAGTGTAATAAAAAATAAAGAAATGTGATTATACTTTTGAGTAGCGAATATAAGAAAAATGATTGCTGATATTGCGTATTAAAACAAAGAAGAAATAATTTCAAACACAGAAACGCCTTTCGGAAGTATAGTACAAATCAGTTAAAAGAAATCAAAATACAACACACTAGTCAAAAGTAATATAATAAATTATCCTGAAGTGACAAAGCCCATTTTTACTACTGAAGTATTTTAACTATTAGTAACCGTAATATATTTTCACCAATTATACACATAAATCAACATTAATTTTGAGTAAACGTAATTTGTAAATCACATTTAAATATTTACACCTGGAGTATACCATATGCAAGTAGGTAATCAGACAAAGCATAGATTATATTAAATCATTTTCCCAATAAATAAATTAAAGCAAGTGTATTATAAAATAATAAAATTAAAGACTCATTTAGCAAGTGGGTAAATTATATTTAAGAATAATTAAAAGTTGGGCGGGATGTAATAATACTAAAAAAGTATTAAACGAATCACATTTTAAATAATTTAAATATTTATACTACTTACAATTTTGTGAATACTAGAAACTATTTAATACTTAAAATGCAAATAAAAATCTAAGGCATGTGATTTTGCATAAGTTGTGGTGTATTATGGACACTACAACTTATATCTATGTATATATTAATACATTATCTATCTTTATATTATAGTGAGAGAAGTCAAACGAGAAAGACATATAAATTGATCAGTGGTGCTATATAAGTACAAATCATTGATCATATTATAGTTGTAAGGGATTTAGCTCGAATAAATAGTCAGAATGCATAAATTTGTCGACAGTACTAAAAACATAGGAAACCTGGATTGCAATTATAGATTTGATTAATGTAAAAATCAATGCAAATACACAAATTTAATTCTGCATTGCCGATGCACTGACCGTAGATTAAAACTGGTTTCTTCTGTAAAATGAATGTGGAATTAATAGTTATTTAGCCAACACCAAATATTCCAAAACCAGAAACAGCAAAACTATATTTTTATAATGTTTTAGTAGAAAAATGCAACATTTTGCCAGAGCCCAACAATATTCAGATACTATAGGAATAAAGAAATATGATTTATGTAGTAAAGAAATATTCAAGTGCGAAAATAAAAGCATGCCCTTCTAGAAAAAATGAAAGGGATTAATAACAAGTGATACCTTTTAATACATGTAATGCTGAAAGGAAGATTCCAGATGTGACTATTAAAGTATATTTTAATAAAAAACCAAACCAGAGAAATTATATACTATAAAACAGCATGCAAAAATCTATAATATAATTCTAAAGAATAAGAAATATATAGCGAATATTTTGGTTAAAAATATAAAAGGTAAACCAAACCATTTGAATACAACTGCAAACTTTCACTCAACAATAAAATGGAATCTAAGCATTGTATTACACATGAACACACACAGTTACAGGTATGTGTAGAAAATACAGGCGCAGACTTTTGCAAAATATTAACAAACTTGCCGTTAACCAAAATAAATCCGATATGATCAAGAAGATATTGTAGGAATAGATAGGGGGTAGAAATCAATTTGATTTCTTGATTTAGTCAACATGAAGAGCTAAAACACAGCATTCATTTCAAGTTGCAGGCAGTATAGTAGATTAAGACCAGTACTAGTAGTATACATTAGTAGTATATTATAAGAGTGAAAGAATTAATATCGATGCACAGTTGAAACAATGAAGGAAGAGAAGAGGAAGAAGGGGGGGGGCATGGCCGTGCGCCCAAAATGCGTGCATATTGCCTCAGAGTTAATATCATGGTAGATATGCATGTGTGTTTGTTACTAACTCTGAACTGACTGACTGACTGACTGACTGACTCCTGCTTATCCGATATCATCTGCCATGGAGTACTCTTCTGAATCGTCGTCCTCAACCAATATTATCGTAAACAACAGAAAATTTAAGTTGTATGCATGTATGGAGGTATGTAGTTAACAAACAATATATACCAATATAGGAAGACAGTAGAGTACAATTTAGAAAATATTAGCTGGCCTAAGTAATATATCAATATCAAGCGAATTAATAGACAAAGCAACCTTGAAATATTTATTTAATTTTAGCACGAAAAATGATATTGTGTCTTTCATGAAGTGGCTCCCGTGAATGATAAACAAGTCTATATACAAACTTTTGTACAAGCGACTACGAAGCTTTACTTTTGCAAAATTTCGATTAGATTTATGATATAAAATATGATTCAGTGAAAATCATTAAAAATGTGTTGAATCTAATCACAAAAACTGGCAAAATGTTTATGTTTTAGATAACTTATTTTGTCTTTAAGACTTTTAGTACTTGTATAATTATTACATGTACCGTTTTATACTTATTCAAATAAAAACTAGCAATAAACTGAGTTAAATAAATTATGGCAAATGATGATATATTACAAAATATGTCAAATAATATATTAGTACGACTATGCTTTGTTGGGGATCAAATAATTTAGTTTAAAACATTATGTAGTAAATGAAGTAAATGTTGTTAGACGTACAGAGAGACGGTCCACTTGTTGTTGACTTCCCGGAAGTACGGAGAGGGAGCTTGCTTTCTTGAGGCTGAAGTACAAGGATTAACAGCCAGTGTTATGATTCTTTCGAGACAAATGGAGACACTTTGAAATGAATATATTGCGCTCTAAATTGCATACACTAGAAATCCATTGGTAGAAGGTTGGAATCACCAATCTCTAATTTAAATACAATCAATTGGATCAACAATCTGAAGACAATCAATTTAAAGGGGGAAGGATCATTCATTGAATAGAATTTCACCATTTTCATTATATCTACAATGTTAGTGATTTCCTAACTATATACGGCAGTAAGGAATAATAATTTCGAAAAAGTTGCATTGGTTATATCGACCTATTTAAATACAATATTCAGAAATTAAGGTGAAAACTAAGTACTGTTTTATAATTATAACATGCCAAAAATTGTTTTCAATTCATAGATAATTATGTTTTAAACTATCAATGAATGTATTGTGGTACAGGTAGGAAATTTTTGCATTACATTATATAAATTCATAGATGCTTACCGTCGTAAACGAATAGAACTTGACAACATGCAAGAAACGGACAATTAGAGGAGAAAAAAGAAATACTATAGTTTCCGTATAGAAAATAGACAATAGAAGTTTCATACTTGCATAGAATAACATGTAAAACAGGCTCAGGCTACCCCCATATATAATCAATATATATTAAAATATAATTTGACCGGTCAAATTTATTCAAATATTACTTAAGTTTTCATTAAATCTTGGAATTAAACAAGATTTACAGAACAGTTTTCCAACTTGGTGTGTTAAAACCCTGCAACGATATTTAGCAAATGTAAAAAAAGTAGAATATAAAATATCGATACATAGTATAAGTGAAAGCTAGGCACAAACAACGTACATACGAAACTGCATATAACAGGTAAAGGATACCATGAACAAACACCATTATAGACATAGAGGCATACTATTATATTTAGGAAATTGGCAAAGCAAACAATAAACACCAAGAATAAACAGATATACATTTATAAGTTAAAAGTAGTGCATGTAGGTATTTGTGACAGTTGAAATGACATGTGTGAAAAAGTATTATTAATTAAGATACCGTATTCTAAACAGTAAATTAAGTTAGACTAAAGTGCAACTTAATATTAATTGTAATATTGGCTACATAGGTATAAGAAGTGAAGGAACACTAGAAGTTTGGTAAAGAGCATGTTTAAAGATAAATAAATGAAGATGATAACAATAAAATTAGGAGTGATTTTTATCAATTAAAGACAATATAAACAATACAATTCCTTCTGATGTATACGAGGAAGTGATTATCGATAATTTTAAAAGCACGTTAAAAATGTTAAACCAGTACTTGAAGGGGGTAATTGTGCGGACTGAAGGAGCATCATTTTATATCTTGTCTTAACAATAAAGAAAAAAACTCCTAAATTCCCTGTCATCATCACTATATTTCAAAGCAGGTTATATCGTAGTTAGTAACACACAACATCTATACTATATAGCAGAGAAAGCAAGCGAAAAGATGGGGTCAGTGGTTGTTAGGAGAGGTGAAAGAAAGGCAATACAGTGACACCGAGTGAAGGAAGGGGAGTAAGGTTTACCTTCCAGGAGGAGGGGCTCCATCGGTCTCTTCAGAGGGACGCTTGGGCCAGAAACGGGCCGACAATTTGTCGCTAATACGCTGCAGAGAGGTGCGAGACCTACTTCGCTTCACGGGGGAGTTCTGGGTTGGAATGTAAAAACTACTCGGTCATCTCTCTGCTCAGTTCAACTTCAAACTATGTTTTTCGTACAACTACCTATACTGTAGCTGGTAGTGAGTTTGCGCAACTTCATTTCCAATCTCGTATGGAACAGATGCGCGCAATAATGCGTAAAGGTGCATGTCTATCATGCCAAAATAATCCGCAGTATATGTTGAAATGTGCATGCGTAGTTGGTAGCAATGAGCCTATTGTTAGTGATGAATAATTTAACGTTGCATAATAGGAAGTTTCATCTTTATTATATTAGCCGATGTCAATAATAGAATAAATTAAGTAAAAATGAAGTTTAAAAAGCCATAAAAACCAAAATAAAACTAAGATAATTTCATTTAATGACAGCATGTCATTATAGCATGTTCATAAATACAACACATTCTAATTTTATATACAAATAAATAGAAAAAATAGCCGCACATCAATTTCAGGTAAGGTTATAATAATGTTCTCATAATATAGAGGCAGTATTAATTTCCCATTACACTGTATATAATTACCACGAAAACTAGTACGTACTGCTGTGGATGCTTTAAAAACAATTAAAAATGTCAATTTAACAATTTCTAAATATATATTGCATAATCACTATATACATATAAACGTTTAAGAAACCATCAAATCTACAAAACAGGCCCCAGTTGATTTTATAGTATAATAATAGGCACGTCATGTTGAATTTGAATAATAATAAATTCACTTAATAATTGTTTTACTAGCACCGCAACAAAACTGCGGTTTTCTGAAAAAATGATTTTTAATTATACAGTTAAGTATATACTTGATAACGGAACACTAGGCAATATGAAAGTGAAAAAAATCAATAATAATTACAGACATGAATTCAAAGTGTTCAAGAACGAAAGCATATAATACCCCCTTATGATAGAATGCGTTCTTTAAGAGAACGAAGTAATACAGCAATAGGTACTCAGTTAACAGACAGTTAGTATAATAGTAATATAACTTCCCTTGACATGCCTTTGATATCATGTCCCAAATACTTCATAGCCAATATTTTAATCGTTATGTCTAGACAAATTAGAAAGACTTATTGCCCATAATATTATCATCGCATTATAATTATTATACTAACAGAATAGGAACTCAATTATATTTTATCTAATTGAAGACACAAAATACCTATTTTTAGTGTTACTTACAGGAATTTTATGAAATCATACTATTTTTAATGGCTTACGTCTATTTGTTGAACGACTCTCCATTAACTTTTAAAGTCTTCGGTGTTTTTACAAAAATCAAAAACCAACCACATACTTTCGACTAAACTTAATAACATAATGAGCATATTTCCGAGCGGTCCAATCGGATGTCAGCCATCAATAACAATATTCAATTGTAGAGCATAGGAGAAGAAACAATATAGCACACCACAAAAGTGAATATTTAACTTTTTGTACATCTTTAAAATCATGTGATTCGAATAAGATGTATCAGTCAACTAGTTTCAATTCGATAATGCGACTGCTTTTTTCCTTTATGCATAACATACTAAAATAATATATCTAGGCGCAATATTTTTATATACAAGTGCCACTATTACTGTGTAGCCTCTATAGATACTTAGTTTCGAAAAAAGTTTGACATGTAAGAACACTATGAGGTAACTGACCTCATCGCTGGCGCCTCGTTGGTTGAAGACGCCAGTCCGGAAGGTCTGTCCCGCCGCTAACTGGGGTTGACTCGTGTAGTGACTGGGTTGACGCTGACCACCTCCGCCACCGCGTACACCGACGTTTCCACCACTGCCACCACGGATGCTTGCCCCACTGCTGGCTGGGGACCGGCCTCGAGGATCGCCACCTCCGCTACTACCACCGCTGTTGTGATGAGGCGGGCCCGAGGCACCTGGGGGACCACCACCTTGGGTTGGCTGTGAAAAATAGAGATGGGCGAGGGAGGCAATACGTTACTTTAGGCAAAAATAAAGATAAATTAATAATTTGAGCCTATGTTTAGCAACATAAAAGGTATACAATTTATTAATTTATATTATAATCAATGACTGTTAAAAAAATCCTTTTTGGAATTACGAGTAGTTTCTTTAAGCCTTTGTAAAAATAATTTAATCAATTATGATACATCAAATCTTTAAAAAATCAGATATAATACATAATTAAAATTACCTGTGAGTGTTTTAAAAGCAATAAAATTGGTTGTTATCTTGTCAAACGATGTAAAAGAATAACATTTTTAAAAGCAATCAGATAGAGGAACAATACGGCTGATAAAATCCTATCACGCAGAATGTTAACGATTGATTGATCTTCAAGAGATTTGAAGTTAAAATAGGGTTAGGGTTAGTAAAGTTGTTAATTGGCATTCAATCAAACTTTAATACAATTACTTACGACAACTAAATTGGATCGCGAGTGAGAAAAAATAAAATGGCTTAAAGACTCTTTAGAATTGTGAGTAAAATCCCAATCTTAAGCATGTCTGTTTTAGAGGCCTACAACACCAATCAATGGAATCAATTAGAGTCAACGAGGAAGATCAGATAGACTTACTGGCGCACCACCTGTAGTTCGCGTGAACCACTCTTCCACAGTTTCGGCTGCCTCAAACTTGCCCTGACGTCGATAGAGGGCTCCCAGATTCTTGAGAGTCGTTGATACCGTTGAACTAGAAAACAAAAGCCAGAAAAAAACTCGTTACATTCAATGACAAAGGTAGTTTATAACTGCAGAAATAATTCAACTAAAACATATATCTCTCAACTATAAAAAAAGACAGAATAAGAGATTTAATAAATAAAGCAATAACTTTGGTAGAGACATAATGAAATAGAGCACGAGTTTTCCCCCCTCAAAATACGAGAAAGATGAAAAGACAGGCATTCCCAATATAGAATTAAAATATACACTACTTCTTAATTTTAGAATAGCTAAAAATAAAACACTTCATTAACGTGTCACGAAAACTAAACAGGAAGAAATCTGTCAACCCTTCTTCAAAAGCTGGTATTATAGTATTCTAAAAATTGATATAGGCACTTTAAGTTGTCTCCCCCTATCATGAAATTTCTATTACAAATTATACTCACTTTCGAGTAACACATAATTATTTACAAGCTTTGAAATGAAACATTAATTAATAACTGAAATCGGACACCAAGTGAGAGAGGGGAAGATTTAAATTCTATAAAGGGATAGGAAAGCACGTAAATCTTCGTCGTAGATAAAACAATTGCACTATAAGACTTGAGGAATGTCAATTTAATTATATCATATATTTATGCAGGAAGAAAAAAAAATTCCACAGTTGTGCATAAGTTTCAGGATAAGAGACAATATGAAAGTACTGGCAAAAATATCAGAAAAATATAAGTAGATGTTCTTCAGCTAGAACAGTTAACTACTTCAATTATTGTCGATTTAAGATGCATGCAGGTAAAACAAAATAATGATTAGATTAATATTGAAAAGCTTCGTATAAACTTTATTTCGGATACACATGAAAAGAAACAACTGAATGGCTAAGATTTAAAACAATTACGGTATAATATAGCTAATAAACCCAAAGTAGTATTGTAACTGATTAAAATAAAACAACAAGCGAGCCTTGAGCGGCGAACGGTGAATATAAGAATGATGAAATCACAGCAGTGTAAGGCTTGGGTTTCTTTGTTACAATCATTATTATGATATATATTTATATGAAAATACCACTTATTAGCCTATTTTGAAGTATCAGAGAGCGGAAGCTTATTTTAATCGCTTCAATGGTGTATCATTAAAACACACTTTAATTGCTGTGTACTGAATTACAAAAAATCATCTTGTATTTCTCCCTCTGTTAATATGCATATAAAAGGAAACATGAATGAAGAAAAATTTTATAAGTGAAAACCTATTTCAGTATATCCTATGGCGAAAATAACCTTTAAAAAGAAGAGTGATATAGTTCTTATTAAATATTATTGAAATACATATTAAATAAACCGATTTTCTATAATTAAACAATAAAAAAACAACAACAAGAATAATCGTCAATCGTTTTGTTTCTTTAGTGCAGTACCATTTACTAAGCAATATGTATAATAAATTATGTCAATCTTTTGAATACCATCTGTTCATCACCAGAACCAGTCAAAGTATTGACTTCCTACCAGTGGGATCTTTACGAAAATATTTACATTACGCACAAAAGAACCCGGCATTCAGTAAGCATTATAGAATTTTATGTTTTCAATATTATAGCATAATATATATCGAGATAGAATAACAGAAGGCATGAAAAGCATATAGACTGGACAAACAGTGTTCAATGAAAAAGTAAGAGGAAAATTCTCATAAATAATTTAAGAGTGTAATATCTTACTTGTCTTTCTATTTCATATAATACGCTAATCTAAAGTAGATATAAAATCTTTATCATTATGTAAAGCACTAAAAAGAAATGAAAGAATACGTTATCGTATTTATTCATTTAAAAACTGTGTAAATCTTAATGTAAATTTGAATAGATAATTTCGTAATACAAATAAATAGTCTAAGTAACAGACGGTAAATATAAATTTAATAATAATCTAGAATTTTACACAATATCCAAAACACAGCTATTATGTGTACGTACAAACATTAACATAAACACAGTGGAAACAATAGCTAAAATTCTTTCATAATATTATAAGAACTGCATAATTTGTTTAAATGTAAAAATAGAACGAAATTGAGACAGCTTTTTAAATTTCTGGATACTCATTCCATGTTTTTGTTCTTTTTACAACTTTTTAACGTTTTGGACAACAAATCACGTTAAGTCCCTACTCGGTAAAATGAAGCAAAACCCGTACACACAGCTAGGTGGGACCTACCTATCTTCTTTTACGATGATTTCCATTAAAATGTAGCAATTAAACTTAAATATACCGATAAGATTATTTTATATTAAAATAAAACAATGAAGATTATTTTATATTAAAATAAATAATGAAGATTCCAAATTATTGTTTTCATAAAGTGGAATTATGTCACTTATGTATATTTATTATCTGGCAAATGATGTTTTATATTACTATGTCCAAGATGTTATTTGTAATAGTTACTTTACCTGAAATATCAATAGGTAGCACTCTTACTGATAATGTCACGAATTTATACTATTAAGATTGACAAACTTTTAACTTTAAGACCCTTGAAACGAACATCTTTAATAGAACGCACCTATCGCCAGTAGTGCCCCTGTAGGGCTGGGGCGGGGATCGGGAGCCATCACTGAAGCTAGTAGCACCGGCGCCCGTGGTGGGTGCGGAAGGCGGTGCGGGGCGGCCCGATTGCCGCTCCTCGGCGAGCATCCAGATGGGCTTGTTCTCGGCGGTAACCTTGCCACACTCACGTTCGTGGGCTCGGGTCAGTACCTCTTTGTAGAGCTCCTCTGCCTGCCGATACTTGCCCTGCTTCAGGTAGGCACAGGCCTGAGTGGAACGAGGAGTACAGATGTCAATCAGACTCACACTTACTACATCATATTATAAAACAGCTGTATCTTGCCAAAAAGCACAAATTCATCAAATTAATTGATCACCACATTTATTACAGTTTAATTATAATGCCAACTAATTATAACACATTTAGGACTGACTGTGGTTCCTTTAGATCTAGAAAGAATATTAATATGCAATCATTTATTTGAATTAATTTTCTGTATTTAACTGACGAGAATATCACAAGAAACTATGCTTGTTATTTTCAATTATAGTTTAAATACATTCTCCATACCAAGTGATTTATTTAGTAATAATTTCTTTATTGTCTATTTGTATGTAAGCAAACCAGTCAACGGTTGAATGATTCTGGTTCGCTTGATATAGTACATACTTAGTAATTATTAGACAGATGAGCTAACTTTCACACACCCCTGCTAACTTAAATTGTAAAATATAATATCAATAATAATAATAATAACAATAACATAATATATTATATCCAGGGGTAGTAATTATTCAACATTCAATTTCTATTTAAGTTAATTTTTAAAACAATTTTGTATAATAAATTGTAAACTCGTGGATCTTACAGATTTCGAATTATTTATACATTATATATGTAAGTAAGTCAAACAATACTTTTCTGATTTATCTATTAACATGTTTTAATAGTTGCAAGAAAGCATTGTCGCATGTTCACATTCTTACTTTTAGCTTAACAGTACATAATTAAACCCTCATAATTATAAAATAAACAAGTAATTATTCAATATTATCACACAATCGTGAAGTCATATTTTTTATGGAAGATTTCAGAGAAATTCAAATATATTGTAAAGAATATTAGCCATACTAGACCAACAGTTAACTTTGATGAAAAAGTATATTTTCTCAGAATCAAAAGAAATAAAATGAGAAATAATATTATAGAAATAAATCAGTTTTACTAGTACGTGATTCCTGTAGGTAGTTAAAATCTTATTCATATAAATTGGAATTTACAAAAGAAGACATAAACACAAGTCTTATCTGTAAAACACAGGATGTTTGCACGAACTGTACCGGTTTATGCACAATGTTTTATATATCGCGTTCCTTTGATTAACAATAGTGGGAAAAGTGGTTTATAAAGATAAATATTTTGTTCAACATTTGGATTATTTAAGTTTTGAAAATGTTAACATTGGATCAGTCCTCTATACCTTTACTATATTATGATTATTAGTATATAACTATAAGTGAATACACGCGAAACACAGACGAAATACTAAATCGATATTCAATTAATATGGAAGATAAAAAATATCCATTTTACTTATAAGCGACTATCATATTGAAATGGTTTAAACTTTTAAGCGTACTATATTAAAAGAAATTTTTCAGATTTATTATCTTTTCATATCAAATAAAAATTCATTTTTTTATAATTAATTGATTCTTGTAACTTATATAAAATTGGCTAAACAAAATGTTTGCTTTTCTCTTAATAATACATACTAAGATATTTCAAGTAACTTTCAATTTCATGCTTACAAGTATTTGCACAATATTATGTTAATATAACAAAGCGCTGAAAACATTAAAATCGTTTATAATAAAGCATCATGCTGTTTTAATAAGAATTCTGCATTATGTAATCCGTAACAATGTGAAAACGTACACGCGTGCAAAGAAAACGAAATATCTATACAAAATGTATATTATATTACAAAGAAGATTATAAACTATAGAAAATGATGATATGATGAATATATTTCTAGTTTTATAATAATATTCGTATCTGTAAAATATTCATTTCTGAGGTAAATACGGGTTGTCCTAGATGAAAATGAGTGTGGCAAATAAAGTCAATAAACGGTGGATAGACGAAAGGTGTTTGGTCCAAGTACACAACAATATTAAAAGTGAGCATCGATTATAACACGCTGAGTGGGTCTAGCCAGTTAGAAAATTAGTTTGAGCTTACCAAATTGTTTTTCGTTTTGGCGACATTAGGATCATCAGCGCCTAGTTTCTGCATATAGATTTCAAGCGCTCGTTGGTAATACATTTCCACCTTTACACCATTATCGCCACCAGAGGGATTGGTTGGTTCATCCATTTATTAGTTCAGGAGGATGTCGAAGGTCGATGATAATTGGCATTCATTCAACATGATGAGAGACCCGCGGCATGCATCAACCAAAGAAGACAGGAATAGGAAAGAGAGAGAGCGAGGGAAGGAAGGGGGAGGGGTAGAAATGAAGGTTGAACAGCAGGCAAAACAAAGGCGTCTTATGACAGGTAGACAGTATTAATTAATAATAGTTATTAGGGGGGGGGGGCAAGCTTCATTTCTTGGGGGATAACTCTCAAGTCAACACGTCATGTAAGTAAACCTTCTAGCTCACCATGTTAAATATAGTTTTGACAGCACCCGCGAACTCATTATCCTCGTCGCTTTCATAGATCATGAGAGCATGACGAAAGTGGACTTGGGCCTAAAAATTCGATCTCATCGTTGTTAAATGTACGACATAATGTTTGGACTAAAAGAAAACTTGAGGCGAAATAGGTCAACATGCGAGTTTTTGTTCATGTATAATTCTCCCAAATCACTTATAAGATATTTTGACATCACTATATTAACATGCAAATTTCCCAAGTAGCTTTATTATATTTTGTTGAATGTGTTATTGTTAAACGCATTTGGTATCTTTAAACCTCTGAAAGTTAGATATTAGAACGTAAAATATAAGTTAGTATATTATCAGTGATTACAATACTGAATTGAATACATCGATTTATTTTTCTAAATAATAAACGTATGGACATCGGTCAATAATTGGAAAGGGAATTTCTAATAAAATTGTCACAATGTAGTATAATAATAACATCATAATATAATAGGAAACAATAATAATATTAATAAAAAATTATGAGGGGAAATTAATGCAGATTTATGAGATTAATGAAATTTTGCAAAAAGGCGAAAAGCCATAACTTAAAAATATATTTGTATTTTACGATAATATATAAATAATAAAATAACAATACATGTTTGGTATAACACGTATAGGATTAATAGCAGTAATATCACAGTTAAAAACAGGTAATAAAATGTGCATGTTTACTATTACAAAATGTAGAAAAGTCAATTTTATTTTGATTGTAAAAAGTTGAAAAGTTTATTTATAAACATGAAAAGTTTCTCATAATTTTCTTTACGACATTTTGTAATAAAGAAGATTTATATATTATTTATGTGCATTTGGTATGAATATTGAATACAATATAGTCAATGCGGATAACTAACTTACAATATAATATCACGTTTAACTACAGGGTATCCAAAAACATACGCACAATAGACAACTGAAAAATACTGTATTACAATAACATTTATAATACAAACATTATTTGGAAATTCTAACTTAAAATCTATTGAAAGATGGTTTATATTAATTACTTATTTGCTGTGCTGCATAAATTATGCTGAAAGCAGTTTGCTTTCTAAAGATGAAAACGACTCAATTATTGTGCTTTGTTAACTGTCGCAGAAATGTGTAATGATAAAAATCATGCAAGCAACATCAGTCACAGCTATATCTAAGAATCTACTAAGGTTTAAAGATACCCGAAGTGTCAACAACCAAATAAATAACACTGGACGGCGGTCATCTGCAACTGGTGATGAGAAGCACCGAAGAAAAATATAACCAGAGATGACAGAAATCTGCGCTAATGTAATCTAAAATGCGCTATTATCCCTGACAAAATTCTGAACAGAATGTATTGAACAAATTGGAGGTCAATTCGATCAGTTTTTGTAAATTATTATGCGTATTGTTTGAACAATTATTATTAATTTATTCTTGATATTTGTCATACTACAATATTCCCATATGAATTTGTTTATAATACATTAAATATTTGGATCCTTCAATTTTCCCTATTGTGCGTATGTTTTGGGACCCCCCTGTATATTACGATATTATATCAAATATATTATCATCTAAAAATAATCACATACATATAAAGTAAATAATATCATAAACAAAGGAAAACAAATACTTATAGGTTTAATACCAATATGATAAAATTATATATCATTGTATATAATATTTTAAATTGAATGTTGCAACTTAATATTCTTAAAAATTAGAACTTGTTTAATAAAACTGAAGAATTGTACATGGAGCATATAAAAACATTGCATAGTCAGGAATAAATTTATCTAAAGTTATGTTCAAAATATTGAAAAGGACATTCGCCTTAAGTTTCGCTTCCAATGCTTAAAAAGTTAAAGTAATAATCGGAGATAAGGAAAACTCACCCTTTTCTGTCAGGGAAATTTATTGTAACATAAAATTACAAATTTCCTTCAATACTACAATATATGCTTAATAAAAACTACAATTTATTATAATACAAAATAAATATGAATATTTCAAAAAATATTATTGAAAATTAACAAATAAAGTTATTTTATATTTGTAGACAACTGAAAATATATTCTATTAAAATACCAAAACTTATACATTTTTTAAATATTAACTCATTAGTGAATAGGAAATAAAAAAACAAAAAAACAATTTCTTTTTAGCTCTTTGGATAGTGTTTTCTAACCCGCAATCAATACAACTTACTATTACATAAATATCACAAATTAAAAAAATCTAAGTTCAATGATTAAACGCAACAGATTAAAATACATGAAGGTAGATTAAATTAAAACTAGTGAAATAGTAAATCCATCCATAGTATCTATAACGGCAGTATAATACTAGTGTAATAAAGGTACTAGTATAAACGTGTTAAAATATTTCGATCTGGAAAGAATGCCAATGATTACGGCTGGGTGTATTAGACAGAGCCTACCTCTTCATATTTTCCTTGATTTTGACAGAGGAGTGCGAGATTGTTCAGCTGCTTGGCGACATCGGGGTGGTCTGCACCCAGGACCTAGAGATGAAAAGTAACATATCCGGATTGCTAGAATTAATAATCATATCTGTGACATTGTATAGAAAAGTACCTTAAATATTATACAGTAGTAACATCAATTGAAGCCTGTAGAATGAGAACAGGCTAACTCACTTTTAAACGAATTTGATTTGAATGCATTTACTTAGCTAACTTTTTGTGACAATTATTTTGGCGAATGAAAACGACTCAGTTGCTTTCTATTTCAGAAGTAGTTATCACGAGAACCGGATAACACATCTTTCTACCACGTATTTGAGTTATTTAAAAAAACGTAAGCAATAGAGTTAGTCGGTTCTCATCCTACAACAAATTGCAAGTGGTTGGCCTTTTTCATAGTTCAAGATTTATCGTCAAATGTTTTGTTCTTATTTTGGAATATTGTATGCTTATACTCGTAGGTTTAAGACTGGGGTTCTTCCAGTTTACTATTTTTTTATTTATTCTAAACCCAATATTCTTGATATACTCTATTTGCCTTGGCTTCGTATCTGCATTTCACTATTATTTGATAAAAGTATTGCTTTTCTAAATTGATATGTTATACATTATAGGACATAAAGGGTACTATAATTTGAATTAAATACATGGATTATAATCATACCGAATAAATAAATAATTGTAGTATTTCATAGTAAAATATAAGTCAAAAATGATTTTTTGATATACTAATTAAATGCTTCTTAATATCGAACAATAAAGTACCTTTAGAGTACTTTTAAAGTATCATAATACCATTCAAGAAAAGACGTAGAATACTTGCAATTCATGGATAAATGTTGACGTGTTTCATGAGTGTTTTGTGAAAATTATGAAGAATGATTAAGATTCATTAAACAGTCGTTAATTAAAACGTTACGGGCTCACCTTTTCTCGAATAACCAGTGCCCGTTTGCACAAAGGTTCGGCTTCTCTGTATTTGCCCCTCTTACCATATAGGACGGCAAGATTGTTGAGTGTTGCTGCCACCTGCACGAGACAACGTTTCAATCTATTAATATTTATAATTAATGTATAAAAACATTTTGTTTTACTTAGCTTCAAATTAAAAACAGATATATAATATTAAGATGCACCCTAGTAAATTAGTACCCTAGAGGCAGTACTTACAGCGGGATGTTCCAAACCAAGGGTCTTTTCACGAATTGAGAGAGCATCGTTTAACAGATTGGCCGCTTCGCGATACTTACCCTGGTCACTGAAATAGAGGAACAATAATAACTGAAAATATATTCCTGCAAAAGAGTTCCATTATTGTTCTGTAGTATATACGATATTAGCTATATGATAAACTAATTTAGAGCAGCATTTCCTATATACTGAGCTTAATTAAAGAAAACATGTATCAAGATATGTATCAATATGTATGTACAAGAAAAAATGTATTTTAATTGTACACAACAACATTGCGTTGTATTATAATAAATTGTAAATACATAATTACCATACAAAATATTATTCATAAATCGAGAGGATATAACAGATCTAAATCTTCTTACAGTTATATTTAGTATTTAGAAACATGTATCATAAACGAATTACATTTATAACATCGTCCCGCTTAAAAGTTGTTTGCTGCGTAAAAATTTAGTATTGGTAAATTAATAAAATATCAATATAACCGAAGCTACATTTTATTGATAAAAGTAAAACTTAAAAGTCGTATGCTCTCAGGCTCATCTACTCTACACATGTTATCAAGAGATACATTTAAGGTGACCTCACAATTTACTAATTATCAAGGATATAAACATTGCTTTAATTACAAGAACACGATAACATATTTAATCAACAATGTCATTATAATTAATTATGCTATTTATGCGTTGTGTAGATGACTGCGGTGGGGGCTAACGAATATAATCCCTGTTATAAACTTGCTGCCGTGTACCTACAGAGTAGACGTAGAAACCAGAGAACAGCATCATCCAAATTTTGTGGTAAGAGTATAAGAAGTACTTCAAGCACCATACGCATGGATGGAGTATATTACTATTATATTGAAAAGGGAGCCCCAAAACGAGAGCAAAGTCAAAACGAGAGACTACTATAATCTGAATGGGGTCTGTGTATATGTGCAATATTTAGGAGTATAAACATACAACAACAAAGAACACAGCTTTTGATTTAGAACACAACAATGTTTGTATGTACATAATAATATGTACTTCTAACCCCTGCAATGTAATATTATATACAAACGAGCAACTTACTGCAAACACTAAGTCGAGATGCCTACGAAGGCAGTACACACAAAGGTACACACAATGTTTTACATTAATAATATTATTATAGCAGTTGTGGAGAGGTAAGCATTTAAGAGGTGCATATTTAGAAACTATGCCGATACACGTGTACACCCTGGCTTATAACGAAAATCACATTTCATTAAGAATGCCAAAGAGTACGTTGTACAGTTAATAGTTGAGAAATTCCATTTAAACTCAGTATTTTAGATTATTTTAAAGTATATATATATTTATATACACTTATTTGCTTATGCTAACATTAAAATAATATAATTTTCAAACAAACTAGGATAATATAAGTATACATAACATTTTAATTATAAGAAGACCGTGATTTCTTGAACTCGTAATACAAATATGTACAGCTCTAAAATGCAAGCGGATAGAATGGAATACATCCGACCGTCAGAAAGATTGATTAAAAATTTTCCATTTTATAATGTTGTATAACAAGAAGCTAAAACAAAATATCACTATGTTTGTATTAAATAAACTATTCCAAATTTATATCTACGATTTTAATCCTGACAGTTCCCTGATTTTTTACTATGATAAGAGGAATTTCTTTTGGAATATTATCTTAAGCAAAGTTCCCAGGCTAAAAGTGATATATCCGAGTCCATATTAAAGATAACAAGACATCCACATTTTCTTTTACAACACAATTCTCAAGATTAAATGAACAAAATTTCAAAGGAAAAAATCTAACACAAGAATAGAAAATAAACAATTAGATTATCTTGTAATTTTTTGTATGACGTACTCTAAAGAGAAAAAAAATATAGTAATTCTATAATTTTTGCTTTCAAGTAATATTCTGCAATAAAAAAATTCTGCCATTCCGCATTTTATTCTGCAGGCTATTTCTGTATAAGTTAATTTGCATATTATGTTAAAACCAAAAACCGTTTTTTATTAAAGAACAAATTGGTAAAAATGTGTAAGCTTACCCGATAAGATGGCAATCATAATGTCTTAAGTACTCACCGATAGACAAGAGCGAGGATGTTGAGCATGGTGGCCACATCGGGATGGTCGTGTCCACTGGTCCTCTCTAGATCCTCCAACGCCTGCTTGCAGAGGGGGACGGCCACTTCATAGCGGCCCTGGGAGGCGTACTGGATGACGAGATTATGGAGAGTTCGGAGACGTGCGGGGATCTCGTAGCCCCCGGAGGCCGCCTGGGCCATCGAGACCGTTTGACTATGCGACATGGCTGGAGGTGCAAAACAGGAAGAGGCACAGGGATTACTACCATGACATATTTATTCGTTCTATGATAGTTGCACCGGTTATAATTATTAAGAGCATTCGAAAGATATTTTGTATAGATTTATTTTGTGAAATAACAGTAAAAATAAAAAACATTATAAAAGCGGAAACATGTATCAATAATTGCAACAAATTGTAGAGCTTTGTAATAAGTACTGAAATTAGGAAAGTTTTCTACGTTTTTTAACAGTTTCTTGGTATTTAGCAAAAAGAAAATGTGACGAATTAGCATGACAATGCTTACACAACAGAAATAAAAAAAATACAAAAATGTATTCGTGAAGACATCAGCCACAATTAATCATATTAGTAAATAGCGTTAATCTACTGGATAGATTAATAACACAAACCATAACAGTTTGGTTGATTTAAAAAAATAAATAAATAGTCCTTTAAATTTCTGGTTTTCCAAGTAAGTGTGAAACTATTTCCATAACTTTACTACATACAAATATTAATATATTTACCATATTCCGGTGAATATAGTATGTATACGATTAAAAGGTTTATGTAAGAAAGAACGCGTTAAGCCATTTTTAAAACGGACAGAATCAAATATTTATACATTAAAAAAAATCATTGTGTTAGACCACAAACTGAATGTATGCCTTGGCATTGTACAATATCATTGACTAACGCTCATAAATTAGTTTGGAATATTTTGATGTTAATACTATAATATCAAATTATTAGAAACAACTAACCATAACAATTTATCTGTATAATTAAAATGATAAAATTCATTTTATGAATTTCATCAAAGGAATATTTGACGGCATAATATAACGTTTCTGCGGTGTGGATAGTTACCATGTACCTACTAATGTGAACTATAATTAATAAAATACACCTTATCATATTACATTATCTCCATTTAAATACAAAACTATGTATTCATTTAAAAAGATGACACAATACAAAGGAAATATGTACATATAATGCATTGTATAAAGAACATCGAGGCCAATTAAAATAAAATAATCAATACACCCGAAGTCAAATATTGTTCTAAAAAAGTGACTGCAAGAACAGTGAAGTTTTGTTTTATGAAGTAGAAATAAAGGTATGTCCCTACTGTATTTGCGGAACACAATAGAACCGCTATAAAGTGCCTCTTTTGTACCAGCATCCATCCAGGAAATTGTTGTAAGCCGTTTTAAAATGGATCAATATCCCGATTTATTGCAACAATACAACAACGTTACCGTAACTAATAATTCATCTTTAAATATAGGGATTGGAATATTTTATCCTTGGAAAACAGGGGAAAATATACTCTGATTTCTAATAATGTGTTTCAGGATGATTTATTAGTAATCTATTAAACCGTGCAATATGAGGTTTTATATTGTAGATTTGCGTTGCTTAGCAGAAATAATTGCCTACTATTACTTTTGAAGAGACATTAAAATCAAATAAAAATTAAAATTAAGAAAACAACAGTTCAAATTACAAAAAATGCTACATAAGAATTAACCACTTACAGTAATATACAATGAGCTTAGCTTTTATTGAAAAATATCGAGTAAAATATTGAGAGAAAATAGATAATAGGCATAAATAGTAACTGACAGTTTTACTTCCTTAAATCGATAGCAAACAGAGTAGGACAGGATCAATTGTTTCGTTCCAATAGTTTAATTCCAAGTGAAGTAACGTCGATATCAAACCATGCCAACCAAATAAATATTGTGTATAACAAAACAGACCAATATAACGTTGTACTAAGAAAAGAAACTTTAGAAACAGATCAATCACACTATTATTGATAAATACAGTAAATAAATTATGTACAGAATGTAAACTACATTATGTCTGCAATATGCTCACAACTCTCAAATGCATATCGATACACATTATTTATAATAGAAACAAAAATGATAAAAAATACCCGAAAAACAGCAAATATTTTATTGTATAATAGAATTAAAAAATGACTTAACTATTTTGTATATTTTCTTAAAAATCTGTTTGAGATAATTTTAATCTTTCAAAATTTAAATCAGTACAATTTAAGAAAATGCTGTAAATTTCAATGGCAGTACCTGTTATAGTTGCATTTTCTAAGAAAATTATTGGACGCTCTTTTTCTAAATTAAAGTATAATATTTCATTCAACACTCCATTTTGTAAATATTACCTCAGGGTGAATAGTATTTTAAATATTAATATTATGCATTTTAGCTTCCCATTTACGATATAGCTATAATTACCAGTTTTGAATAAAGTGCCCTTTTGTAGACCTTAGATAACAAAGATAAAGTATTATTGCAAATCCCCCAAAAATATTACCACTGATTTACAAAAATTAGCCGATAAATGACATTATTTATTACACATTTTAATAATTTAAGATGCATGTAAAGAAAAAGAGGGGAAAAATAGTAAACCAGATAAAAAAATAGTTATTTTCAAAGTTTTTTTGTAGCATGATGTATTTTTATGATATAGAATCACACTTTTTAGAGGCATCTATAAATTTTCAGTAGTTAAATACCATATAAAGCGGCTTTTTTAAATTAGAGCACTATTTCCTTTTTTGTCAATGTTTGCGACTTGGCAGTTGCAACATTTCAAATGAATTATAAAGTCAAAAATGCGGTCCAAAAACCATGTATTGAAAGTATTGGCAGGAAGCTTCCTCCACTTACAGTCATGCTCTCCATCCTCGGGAAAGAGGTCCGAGCCTGGCATCTTGTCAGCACCAATGCCACCGCTCCCCTCTCCACCGTCAGCCCCGCTACCACCAGCTCCATTGGCACCAGGAGCACCACCGGCGGTGGGCGGTTCGTCGTACTTGCGCATCTGGTTCATGAATTCGAGGTGCTTCTTCTCCTCCTCCATTGCGGCAAGGGCCTGCTCACTTTGTTGATGACGCGACTGAGAAGTCGTCAATTCGTCCCGGAGCCAGGCGTTCTCCTGGCAGAGGCGGCGCACCTGATCACCCCCCACAAAGAAATATAGAATTGAGTCAGTGTCGTTTGTTGCTTGTATAGAACAACTATAGTAACCACTTGTATTGTTACTAGAACATCTAGATTCTGTCTAAATCTAGACAGAACAGCGTTGCTGTAAGTACTTATAGCATTTTTAAATATCGACCCATGTATAAGCGTGAGATCTCACCTGCCACCGTAATTTCTGTTTCTCCGCCTCAATTTGCTGCAGATATTCCGACAGGGCCACAGTGATCTCAGCCTCCTGAAGACCAAGTTGAACGCTCTCGAGGGACTTCTCTAGTCGGCTTCCCTTCTCCTTGGAGACATCGTCAATGATTGTGTCGGTTGCAGAAGAATCGCCAGTTGTCTGCTTCAGTGCCTCCAACTCCTGACGGTGATCTGTTTTAACTGACTCAAGGACGACCATTACCCGGCGCACTTTCTCCACAATCTCTCCCTGAGACGGGGTGCTCTGTGCAGCTGCCGTGCCCGTTTCAGTTGTCATTGTCAATGCTATTTTTTTGCTGTTTCGGGATACCTTAATTCGTCCTACTAAACGCTACGGACGGCGAGAGTCCAGTAAACTCTTGGCTATCGAGAGAAAGCTCCGTATTGAAGGTATGCGTGGGACAGAAAAGTTTAGAAATGGTAGCAGATGGATTATATTTGGAAATGCGCTATCCACTCTGTCGCCTCAAGCACTCTAAAAGAAGTAAAAAATAATGTATTTTAAAAACTACAATAATAGTAATTGAATATATATATATTATATTTGTTTGTGTAGTTTAACAAGCAAAACTAATAGAAAACGAACAATAAGTAAATAAATAAGTTGAAATGTAATGATTTATTTATTAATAAAATACAAACTTGTAGAGCTTATATAAAATAAAAATAAAGTTTTCAAACATATTTTCTACTTTCACTTTTCGCTACTTGATAAAATATATGTAATAACATGAGACATAATTTAAAGTTAATAAATCTGATTTGATTTAAATAATCTGCAATGGTACTTTCGTTATTTATTTATTTTGCTTCAACACCAAGCCTACTAACTTTATGTATCAATTTTAATTATATATAATAAATCATAAATACAGAATCGTTTGTAACCAATATTATACCATAATTCAACTGTGTAATTCATTCTTATGCAGCTCTAAAATAGTTCTGTTATCTGTTATTTTGTCATACACTATGTTTCCTAATAAGGAAAGTGATTTTCCAAAAATGAGTACAATTTGAATATTGATACAAAATATACCTATATCTGTTTAGAAATAAAAATTGAGACTAAAAATAAAATTATATATTACTTACTTATATAACTATGCATTATTAATGTTTATAAAAATGTCTTTACTGTTTAATTTTATAAATATTTAATAATGTATATATAATATAATTGAATATGTTTTGAATATTAAAATGGCCGAATAATATAAAAATATTAGTTTAATGAAGTTTAGATAGGGTTAATTTTTTAACAACTGCCATCTAGTGATTGATACTATGTAATAAATTTGTTTAATTTGGCAAAAGTCAACATGACCTAGTCTATATAACAGTAAATATACAGTTTAAATTATAACTACAAGAGCAAAGTTGTGAAAGAAATTATTAACTGTCAACAATTGAGGTCAACATTGGTCTTAAAACTATTGAGCATGACACTTTATAGTCACAAAGATCATTTAAAACCACTTGAAAATTTATAAATATTTTGTTGTATGGCTACTGTTCCACCAAAGTAAATTGCATTGCTTGCATTTAAATTTGAGTAAGCATTGGCCTACAAAAAATTTGGCAAATAGTATAAAAATTAATTAGCTTATAAAACTATATTAAAAAATGTATTCTTACACCTTAATCATGCAAAGACTTTAATGGTAAAATATTATATCAATTTTTGTTATATTAGTACTTGGTTGTGTTTAATATATATATATATAATATGTATATACTATTCCCCATACTATTATACTATACAATTTAATACATTTATTGGATCAAATTTTAATGGCCTGTTATTACTATCATTAATCTGCACTTACCTATTTCGTAAAAACTAATTTTCCATCTTTTTTGCACATTATAACTTCAGATATTTTCAGAAGTATTGGTTTCCATGAACAATGTAATGGAACAGAACTACTTTTATCTGAAATATAAATATCTTTTGAATTTATAATTTTAGATTAAATGAAACTAGAAGCATGTTTGTTGCTCAGTTATTACCCCCAAAAAAAATCCTATTGGCTAGTAAAAAAAGAAGATAATTAGAAATGTTGCTAATTGTTAAGCACACTATATTTAATATTACTAAGGATTTTTAGATATATGAATATATTTAAAATCATATTTAGCATAGAAATATTACTATATATATATACATAATTGTGATAAATAGAAGCTCAGTAGCAAAGATGATGGTATACAAATTTAATAGTTACTTTTATGTTAATTTAATCATTAAAATAAAAAATAATTGAAAACAATCTTAAATAAACACACTTTTTACTTAGTATATTATAGTTTTATTTTAAAATAATTCTGGAAGTTTTGGCAATAAATTTTGTTAACTGCAGATTCTAAAGCAGACATCTATCAATCTTCCTATAGGAAAGAGTTACAATGTTTAAACAAATATATTATAGAAAGTATATAAAAACTATTTAACCATATCAGTATATAACTAAAATATTTGAAATATTCATTTGTCAATAGTATGAATGGCTGACCAATATGAAAACGTATAGTATAGTTAAAATGTTTTATATATTATCATTTGTCAATGATGTGTACATTTGGCAAATTTGAAAGCCATAGGTTTTCTAACTAAAATGGTAGATATATGTATTTGTTAACAGTACCTACATATGATTGGTGAATTTTTTTAATGAAAAGGCACTACTATGGAATTGCACACCTCTAAATTTTTTTAATGAAAATGGAATTTTTAAATTAAAATTTAAGGTAGAAATCAACATTAAGCAATATAGTCACCTTCAAAATTCATGTAAACTTGACAAAAAGAGAACTAAAAGGCAATTTGAAAAAGCAACCTTAAATATTTATTGATGTGAAAATAATTTTAATGCATATAAACAACTATAGCAAAAGATTTTGAGTACTTAAAACAAATATTTTATGGATTGGTTGTTACAAAAAAAAACTATACAGTACTATACTTATACTGTCAATATATGGTATTGATATTAAAACTATAGGGCACTCTAAAGCCATGTAAATGACCAGTAAATATTATTTTATAGCACATCCAGTAATACCCTAAATTTGGACATATTATGGATCTACCCACTGATTAATACTATGAATTAGGATATATTGTGGAATCACACAACAATTAATACTATGAATTAGAAGATATTGAACCACACCCAATTCATTCCAGATTAAAAATAGTCCATAAAAAATAAGTTTTGCAGATTAATGTGAATTTAATGTAGACTTAATGTCCATAATATGTTCTAATTCACAGTATTGATGGGTGTACAGTTCCATAAATTGTCCTAATTCATACTATTAAAGGTTCCATAATATGTAATAATTCATAGTATTAATGGGTGTGTGACATAATATGACTATTTGGTCATTACAGTTTTAGAGTGCCTTATAGTCATAATATAATTAATGCCTATTGACAGTATAGTACTGTGTGGTTTTGATTGCAAAAAACAAAAAATCAATATAATCAACATTTTAAGTACCTACTTTAATTTTTTTGGTTTCAAGTTGTTTATATGGGTAACAATTATTTTAACATCAATAAATATTAAAGGTTGCTTTTTCAAATCACTTTTTAACACTATTATAGTTAAGTTTACATATTAAATTTGAAGTTGACTTTATTGCTTAAAGTTGATTACTACCTCAAATTTCAATCTAAAACTGTTCAAATATAACATAAATTAATTACATCTATTTAAAAATGTCACTTCATTAAAAAATATTGAGGTGTGCAATTTTATAATAGCACAGAAGAACATTTTTAATAATTATACAATTAGAAAGTAGTTTGTTTTACCATTTTCCAATAGTATGTACAGTTAACAAATTAAATTTTAAGCCATAGTAAACTACATTTATATCTATTTGTAAGCAGTATATACTGTTGACAAATTCACACACTGTCATACCATTTGCAAACCATATATATCATTGGCAAATTTGTAGAGAAGCTAAAATTCATTCTAAAAAATGTATTTAAAAAAATAGTACTAAAAATAATGTGTAAGATATTTTAAACTTATTTTTGAATTTGTAATATAAACTGAAATACTTTTTTAACTAGGAATAGAAAGACTATGATCTGTTTTATAAAAGTATATAAATAAAAATTATTATTTCTATTCATAATAATAAGTAATAAATGTTTTAAAATTATAAGCAATAGTTTTAGCCAAATAAGGAAATTATATTAAATTTAATTGAGCTGTCTATCTCTAGTTAGGATATAGAATAAAATATATTTAATAAACTCTTGACATAAGTTTGTATTTCAGGATAAATGTACAAACAAGTTTTTATCTTTGTTTTTTTATATATGCTTATATGCCTATTAAATAATGTATAAGAATAAGATTAATTTCTTCTTAATTAATTAAGAATAAGAATAACTTTCAAAATGCTAACTTTACAAAAACATGCAACATGCCCAATAAGTGGTATTTTAATAGACCATTGGCATTACTGTTGTGCACAATTTTCCAATTTGCCTGATTTTAAAATTGCTCTGCATAATCTTCTAATTTATAAAATGCACAACCATTTATAAATTTTGTTGAGCATTTTAAAAATGTTTTAGAGATAAATAATTTTAAGATTGCACAGTATATTTTATAAATTATGCTGTGCAATCTTCTAATCCTTTACTATTTATATGAGACTTCATAAAAACGAAAAGAAAAATGAAATATTGCATCTTTAGAAAGCAATAAGCTTAAACTATTTTTAAATTTAATTTTAATAATATTCAATAAGAATGTATTAACATAATTTAAGATAGCCCAGGTCAATCTTCCAAACCTTTAATATGTATATAAGACTTAAAAAATATGAGAAACTTATTTTTAAAATGAAATATTGCATTTATTTTATCTTTATAAAGTAATAAGAACATTTTTAATTTTAATACTATTCAATAAATTAATATATAAACATATTTTAAGATTGCACAAGACAATTTATATTTATTTATTGAATAACAATTTTTTTTATAAAGATGAGTAAATGCAATATTTCATTTTAAGAATGCATTTCACTTTTTTTATGAAGTTATATATATGTAAATAATGAAGGATTGGAAGATTGTGCAGCACAATTTATAAATGGTTTCACATTTTATAAATTTTAAGATTGAGAAGAGCAATTTCAAAATCTTTTAATTTGGAATTGTTCATAACATTACTTTTACTTAATATTTATAAAAAAATTTATCTAAATATACATCAATCTGGATCTGATTGAGTAGTAGGCTTTTAAAAATAAAAATATAAAATTTTAAGCCTAAGGCCAAGGAATAGAAATGCCTAAAAATATAAGTTAATTTTTGCCAGCTTTTATGCCTGAGGCTGCATATCTAAAAATATGTTGAAAAATAAGATATAAATTGTCTTACTTACATAAAAACTTTATGCCTGTCCACCTCAGCCTTCAGGGCTGTCTTAGAATCAGAATGTTTGTTTTATCTTGACCCCATGCTATGGGGCATGGGCATGCCTAAGGATTTGTTTTTATGGTCAAATTCTTGTCAAAAAATGTTATGGAATACAAACTTGTTTTGATGGCAATGGCCATGGCATGGGTGTCACATATAATTATAATTTATAAAACTAAAAGAAATCTGGTAATCTTGAAGATTCCCGCATTAAATTATTTTAATAAACTGCGATTTAATAAAATATTCATTATTTTAATTATTTTTAATGTTTTTATATATACATACCTATACATATATGTTATATTCCTATATTTATAATTAAAAGTTGGCAGCTGCTTGTGGCCGCAACCACACTACAATTATCAAGAATCTCCATAATTATTAGACATATTATTATTTGTATTTAAAAATAATGCTGTCTAATAATTGAGATTTTGGATTTGTGGTTTAAATAATATATATGGATATATATGAATATTATAATATATATGTATATTTAATGTATATATATTTACATATGTATAAGTATATGTAAATATAAAATACA